>NDGM011235953.1:2407-14479 GCA_002564305.1 Octomys mimax | reverse complement strand
CTTACGATGCGTGTTTTTTATAGTAGGTTGACTAGATCTCAGAATCCTTGATACATTGATGAAAGGTAGGGGTGAAAAAAACCTGAGAAAGATGTAGAGACAGAGGAAAGAAGTGACTGAGAGTAAAAGGAGGACTTGGATTTCTAATATTTCTAGGTTTGTAAATGGATATCCACTTTTTCCCAGGATCATTTGTCAAGAGATAAACCTGTCAGCTGTACAAAGTATAAAAACCCCCACTACTTTTCCATTTCTCTTTATTCCTGGACAACAGCCATACCTGTCACTGTGAATGCTTCCTTCATCCACTCAGATGGCTTGATTCACAAGTCAGGTGACTGTCGGAGCAGCACCTGTGAAGGCCTGGATCTGCTCAGGTTCATTACTGTGAGTATTCACTGTGTTGAAGTAGCTCACACACTCCTGGCCCAGGACCATCCTGGGGTGACATTGGTACATGACCAGGAAGCCGCTTCTCCGTCTCCAGCCAGGAGCTGCATGATTGAAGGCACGGTACCTTGGCTTTATTGCGTAGACCTCCCATGCATATACAGGTGCCCTTCAGGGATCCAGGAAGGTGGGGAGAACCTTCACAGTCTACCAGCTGTTCATTGAACCAGCTGTTCACTTTCAGTGGGACCTTGGATACGAGTGACCTTGGGTAATTTCAAAAGGGTTATTTTATTTTAAATTGATTTAAAAACTTAAAATAATTTCTAAATGTCTGTATTAACCCACAAAAGCAAATAACCACCAAGGACCTATATTTGAAAACATATTTCAAGACTCAATATCTAGGGGCTGGAGATGTAGCTTAATGATAGCATACCTGCTGCGCGTGCCCAAGCCCCTGGCTCAGTCTCCAGCACTGCACACACGCACATACATGCACATGTGTACATACGCAACCCCCTATGTCAGATACCTATTTCAAGTCATCACCAAGTTTGAGCCCAGCTGGTGGCCTAAGGTTGGAGTGCAAAACATGACTAATAGTAATAGCTGAAAATCAAAGGCCCAAAATGGAAAGAGGGAGGCTTCTGTCTAGTTCTTCCCCCAAATGCCAATACCTAACCCTCACTAGAGCTTTAAGGAGTTTGACCATGACAAGGTCTCTTGAGGTAAGTAGGTATGCAGGTCACCTCCCACTACAAGAATCTAGGAAAAGGATGTCAAAGAACCAGAGCATTGGGGATAGAGTCCTGGTTCCAGAACTTTAATAAATATCCTCACATTGGCAAGGTAGCTCGCCCCCATGTCAGGATGGCAGCCTGTGTAGTGATTCTTAGTCTTAGATGGGTAAGAGTGGGTCAGGGGGATTTGACAACCGCACCTCACAGATTCCCTTGGAAATTAAAATCAGCAGTCACCCCGTTGGTTGCAGTGCATATTAATCACTTTGGTTCTACTTCATAACTCTCCCTAAAACTGAAGCTTTTCCTCTCCTTCCACCCCCAAATCTATCTTGCCACAAGATATTGCTGCCAGTCCCTCTCCCTCAATGAGGAATCCAGCTTGTCTTCCTCTGCTCTTCCTCAGAACTCATTATCCCTAAGTCAACCCTGACCCAGTCGAAGGCATCACATACAGCTCCTTTCTGTTCTGCATGTAATCCTGGAGGTGGTGGGGCATTTCCTAACTTCTGGGAGACTTCCCTTACCCCTTGGTTTTGCTGCCCATTGAATAATTTGTTTACTTTTAGACTTCAGTGTTTCTCTTTTTCTCCTACAGCTAGAAAAGCGGATGGGCTGTCTCCTCATGGGGCCTTCATGCACGTACTCCACCTACCAGATGTAGTAAGTAGTTCAGTTTGCTGTTAGTTTTAATGTCACTATGTGTTGAAGTATGAAGACTTTATAATTTAAATGGTTCGACAAACAATAGTGTAGTCAAGGGAAGACAGTGAGGGCCACAGGGACTCTCTTGTTTTGCTTCCTCTCTAAAACTCCCTTTCCTAGGTAATTTACCTCTACTCAGTGTAGGGTGAGTGCTAGTAGTTCTCAGGCTGAGGCGCTAACGCTGAAGCATGAGAGGCTCATGTGACCTTGGAATAACTCTGGGAATGTATTTCTTAATGTATCTTTATTTTTCTGAAAAAGAAAGGTTTATTTCAGCTCACAGTTTATAGAGGTTTCAGTCCACAGTCAGCTGGCTCCAAGGCAGGGTGGTATAGCAGAGGAGCATTACAGTGGAGAAACATCTCATGGTATGGCCTGGCAGGCAGAAGGCAACAGTCAGCAAGCAGCAGCAACCAGCATGCTTTCCCTCTTGAAGAATTTAATAAAGGAAAAAATCACAGTACTGGCAGAGAGGACTAAGAGCAACATCACACCTCAGGGTATCAGTGAGGCTCTGTTCTATCCTCAACTTTCTTAAAATAGGGAAAATAATAAGGTCTATTTTTTAGATTTGGGAACAATATCAATAACATATTTAAGTACTTTGAACAGTGTCCTAATCATTTCGGGAAACAGTCTCCAATATATTATAAAATAAAAATATTTCCCTGGTTTTAGGAAAATTGCCTCCATCTCTTCCATTCATTTCTTTTCTTTCTTTCTCTTTTTTTTATTTATTTTTTTTAGGGAAGGATCTGCAGGGTGTTCAGGGTTTCACTACTAGATCCGACTCCTAGCGATCTGACTGTTTACAGCCTCCCAAGAGCTGGGATTACAGGCATGCACCACCACACCCAGTCTCAATTGTTGTCTCAGGGTGCTCTGGGGGCGGGGCTGGCACGGCAAGCCTGGGGGTCAAACAGCTAGCCCCTGCACCTGATTTCAAGCATTTGAATCTGTTGAGCTACTTGGCCAGCCCTTCTTCCATTCATTTCACTCAGTCTAATTCACATCACCACAAAATTCTTTGTTCTTCCAGATCATGTTTGCTAGATCAGAATCTTCTCACATGCCTTTCTTTCTCTCTCACAATCTTCTCCTGAGTCAAGGACCACCTTATTTCTACACAGAGAACACTACACTGAAGGACTCTATGTGAAGGATGGATCCAGATACTCAGGTTCACTACATACAGCAGAAACCCCAGAAGCATGTTCTAAACTCATTTTCCATCCCCAAATCCAGACAAATCCAGAATCTTATTGTTCTTGCACTCATTACTAATTGTCTTATTAGCTAAGCATTTACTGATGTTGCAGTAGCTTATGCTCAGGAGGAAAGGAGGATCAAGGAAACTGACTGATCACATAGGAGGGGTTTCTATGTCCAAAGAAACATCTTAGTTTCATCCGCAAAGAGAATATTAAGTAAAACACATCTGCCTGCCCAAATACTATAAAATACAGGGACCCCGAGGACCAATCCAAGGCAAAATGAGACAGGCTCCAACAGGAAAGAGCAAACCAAAGGATGCAGATGCATAGAAGGAGATGATCACCACAGCCTAATGGAGTTAAGCTTCAAGAGCAGGAAGACTTTACAAAGGAAATATCATAGGAGTCTTGTATTGAAGAATGGTTAAAATGTTAATGGCAACAATGAGTAGATAAACGTCCCAGCAGGCAAAGGAAAAATTATTTGTAAAAGCAAAGACTAGGAAGTGAAGATAATTTGTACAAACCAGAGTTCAAAAAATCCAGGTAAAAGAAGTGGTGTTTAATCAGAAAGCGCTATGGTTTCAAGCATGCTAAAGAGGGGAAGCTTTAGTCTGGAGAGCTTATAGGGTTGACACAGCAGAGGCCAGGGACAGGGAAGTCTTCAGGGAAACAAGAGGACCTGAGTTAGCAAAACACAGTGAGAAGGGAAGGGAGGGCAGCTTTAAAGACATTTAAAGGTAAAATTAATGGGAGTTGGTAACTGATTGGATGTTGAGGAATGAAAAGTCTTTAGAGAAGGCCCTAAGGTTTTGAAGCATTCAAAGAAATAGAAAAATTAATATAAGAGCAATTGTGAGGAACAAAGTTAACAGGTGAATTTGATTATGTGCATAACAAGTTTGAGATGCAAGCAGGAAACCAATGGAGTGTGAAAGATACAAAGATGGAAAGAGATTTTGCTTTCCTTCCATTCCTTAAATACCTGGTGAGCACCTACATGTAAACCAGGCAGGCAGGTGAGCAAGCCAGACACAGTCGCTGCCTTCAAGGATCTTGCAGTTTAGTGAAGGTGACAGGTGTTCAACTGACCCCAAATAATTCCCTGGCCTTAGGTATCTAGGTGTTTTCTAAAACAGTAATGTTTAATCTAGCACCAGAGGGAGGTGTAGAAGTCAGCCAGGCAAAGATGCAGGGTCACCTCCTTCCCGTCATCTGTCTAGATTGAGGCCCTGATTGAAAAAGGATGCTTGATATGCTTCAAGATCGACAAGAAGGTCCCTGTGCTGAGCTGCAGAAGGAAACCTCTTGAATCCTCAGCTGCTGTTCATCTTAGACGGTCCCTATCAGTGCATGGAGGGAGAACTGTAGGGAACACCTTTCTGGCTCAACAGCTGTGAAGACCATGGTAGCCCAATTTGTGTTTCTCAGTTCTGTCCTCCAAAACCTGTTCTGATGGAATAAATCAAAGTGAAAAAGACACATGTCCAGAAACCCATGTAATTAGAATATAATGTATGGTCAGTAGATGTCTGTAAGCTCTCCTGTATGAGAAGTGTACCTGTATTAAGGAGAGAACTGCTTCAATGACCCCAATACATTCTTACTATTTAGATATACATGCAGGTAGAAGAGATAACTTAATTGTGGATACTTAAATTAATCTCGATATTGGTTTCTTTCTTACCTCTTGGCATAGTCTGGACACAAAATTAAACTATCCCATGATTTCAGCTGGAAGTTTTGGATTGTCATGTGACTATAAAGAAACCTTAACCAGGATGATGTCACCAGCTCGGAAGTTGATGTACTTCTTGGTTGACTTTTGGAGGGCCCAAAATCTGCCATTCAAAAAGTTTTCTTGGCATACATCATATGTTTTCAAGAATGGTACAGAGTCTGAGCACTGTTTCTGGTAAGTAGGATCGTTAACTTTCTGCTGGCATTTGCCCTGAAGAGAAGCCATAGGCTCGGGGGAGGAACACCTGGCTATAATCACATGCATGTACCTTCTATCAGTGGCAGAATGACACTGGACAGCAGCCTACCTTGCACACAAAGAAAATCAAAAGGGATAAAATGACTCAAGTGTCATAAAGATAATCAGCATAGAGTCCATTCGCAACACTCTTCCTGGTTTTGCAAGTATATGCGTGTTAGTTTTATTTCCCATAATAAATCCTTTGAAGAAAAGAAAACAAATACCATGATCTTCCTTTTACAGACAATAAAGTGAAAACCAGAAATCAATGCTTTCACATTGCTGTGTAAGATATAGCACCAGAGAATGGGTATTTTGCCTATACCTACAAGTTTATCAGTTAAAAATAATTTCTTTCACAACTTTTCTTAGGAACAAGGGACAAGGGAGAACAGGAATAATGGGTCCAGTGGTTAAAAGAAAATTGCAGGACCAGTGAGATAGCTCAGCAGTTTAAAGCGCCTTCCTAGGCAAGCTTAGGCAGCCGCAGGGGACTGAGGTTTCATCCCTGGCACCACATGCCACAACATCCCCACCCAAAAAAAGAGAAAAGAAAATTGCACAATTCACTCAACAGCAGCAAAAGTGGCAGAGGGAGTCTTTGGCTTGTGTTACTGCCAGTGTTTGTAGGACACTGCTAAGTTCTGCCACCTCTCTCCACCTGGGTCTAAAGAAGACTAAGCTGGGATACCACCAGCAATGCACGCTGGGCATTGCTGCAGGATCAAATCTATGACACCCCCAAGGAAAACTCATGGCAAATTTAAGACACAGAAAAACCCAGAGCTCATAGGAGTTGAAACTATTCTGACCAACCCTAGATTTCTGAATTGGAGGTTCAACAGTTTCTTCTCTAAGCCACAGGAAGCCAGTAGAAGGAACACAGCAAACATCTTCTATCTGTTTGTATACGGTGGAGATTCCCTCACGTTTCATGAAATGAGATGTCCACAACCCAAAGTAGGGTTAAACAGTAGATATAGTCTACTACATTAATAGCAGAAATGAACTTGAGGTGAGACACAGGGCCGATCGGCATGTAACAGGTGAAAGGCAAGGGAGAAATCAAAGCTGCTCTCCTGATCTTCTGTTTCAGGTACCTCAATGCTCTGGAGGCTGGAATTTCCTATTTTTCTCAAGTACTCAGCTTCAAAGATACCTTGAGAGGGACTGATGATCTTCAAAAGATCTTAAAAGACCCCTACAGGAAAAGCAATGGTAAGAAGACAGGAAGCTAGTTATTTTTATGTTTCCTCTGCATTAGGACCAACTCTTTCAGAGTGGTCTTGGCCAAGTCACCCATCCACAGCTTTCTCATGACCTGTACATGTTTTATATATTTGAGAGACCTGTGATCGCATGCAGCTCTATTGACTAAAACTTTGCCCTCTGTGAGAAAACCAGCAAAGTAGAATTAAGTAAACATCCTAACATAATGGACGTGGACAGCCAAGCCAACATCCAGCTTCTATAAACGCAAATGACCTCATGACCCACATTAGTAGACTAGTTTTAGATTCACCTCAATTCAGCATGTTCCCGGATTTGTCACTGAGAATGACAAATCCTTACACATTCTGAACTCTGAGCTCCCTAGTGACCAAGAGGCTAAACTATTGAATACACATAATTCAAGTAATCATCTGGTGCCATGCTCATGCATTTTATATATTAAGAGCCTACCAGCTGCAAAACATTAAGCAAGATCTGGGAGGAAGAAGATATAAAATTAATTACTCATGTCTCTAAAGAAAATTGAGCTGGACAGCAAAGGATAGGAAAAGATCTAATGAAATGTCCAATTCCCTTTAAATAAAACACCATGCATTATGAAATAACTGGCTACAATTAGGGGTAGAGTTTCAGGCGAGTTTGTCACTCACATTTCTAAGACAGAGTTCTACATTATAAATTCCTCTCTTCACTTTTATTATCCTTTTCAATCACTTTTACAAATGGAAAGGAATGCTTCACTTTTGTAATGACATCAACCTAATGTAAAGGAGCAAGTCCCATAAATTTAAGCCCTACTAGAAATGTATTTCTGTCATCTACTGGTTCTTCACTCTTTTGACATCTTGGCTTCAGCTACCTTATATCTATAAAATTAAAGAAAAGAACTAGAGGACTTTTGCAGATTCAGTACAGTTCTATTCCAACTCTATAACTGTAAATGAAATGAGAAGAGGTTTGGAGAATTGGTGTTAATCTTTTTCTTTCCCTTTCCTTTTCTCTTTCTTTCTTTCTTTCTTTTTTTTTTTTTTCTTCAGTCCTGGGAATGAATCCATGCACTCGGGCATGATAGGCAAGCATTTTACCCCTGAAATACATTCCCAGTCTTTATTTTTTTATTTTGAGTTTTGTTGGTTTGTTTGTTTGTTTTGGCAGAAGCAGGGATTGAACTCAGTCCCTTGCGCTTGCCAGGGAAGTGCTTATTCTACTGGGCCATTTCCCCAGCCCCCTTTTTTTATTTTGAGATGAGGTCTTGTCAAGTGGTCTGAGCTGGCCTTGAAATTGCCATCTTCCTGCCTCAGCCTCCTAAGGAGCTGGCAGTACAGGTGTGTGTCACTGTGCTCAGCTCCAGTATTTGCCCTTTTAAAAGTGACATGGACATAATGCGTTCAAGTTGGGCAAACTGGTTCCTCCCTCTTGTATATGTGAGCTGTCATGTTTCTCTCCTTGCCTGGCTTTCTCTTCCCTAGTGATCATTATATGTGGTACACCTCAGACCATGGAATCCCTCAAGATTGACTGGACTGTGGCCGAAGACATTGTCATTATCCTGGTGGATTTCTTCAAGTAGGTATAATACTTCCAAGCACCCTCCTTCTTTCAGAAAAGTACTTCAGGCTGGCAAGATAGCTCAGTGGTCTAAAGCACCTGCTAAGGCAAGCTCAGGCAAGCGCAGGAGCCGCGGTTCAATCCCTGGCACCACACATAGCACCAGTGAGCCAGCCACAGGGAAAAAAAAAAAAGTACTCCAAGGGTTTATGGAAGACACACACTGTTTTTCTCTGTTTACATAGCTTCTTCTCCTCTTATGTGGTTCAGCAGGGTGACACTGTGTGAGCTAAAGTTTCACTTCTTCATTCGCATTTAAACCGCTGTGACCCTAGAAAAGATACATTCCTTTTTCACCTCCACCTAAATGCAAAAGTTTCATTTAAGCTTCACAAAACGCTCATCACTGTCCATCTACAACGCCTACTTGATGAAATAGGATTCTGACCACTGGCCTGCTTTTAAGATCTTTGTCCAGAAAGTGATAAATTCATGAATAATTTAATATTATTCCTGAAAATGTGGTCTTCGGTCTTCAGTTTTTTCCACTTCAGTTCTCAATGGCCGTTGGTCCTTTAGCCACCTTTGGTAAGGGTCAGTTTCAGTTTTATGGCTCTGATTTGTAGTTATTCTTTGTCACTGGTGGCATACTTATTCAGTGGTGATCTTTTCATTGTATTGTTCTGGGACTAAAGAGAGAAAATTATGTAAAGGAGAAGCAGGCCTTTATCACAACCCATCTTTTATAAAAACTTATCTGCTGATATGGTTAGAGACCCCACTGGAAAGCCCGACGGAGACGGTGTCAGTGGTGTGTGCTTGCTCCTCCTCCCACGCAGTGGATCATATGAACTTTTCTTGTCCGAGTCATTCATCATCACCCATCTGCACTTGCTGCTGTCGATCTTCCCCACATTTGCTTCGTCATGTCACCCGGACTGCAGGTGCTTTACACAGTAAGAAGGGAAAAGAAGCATGAAAACTTCAGCTAGATGTTGGACACCATTATGTTGGCCTGCTAGATGTGCATGAAGAGGAATAATCAAATTAGCCTTTTAGCTGCATAAGCGCAGAAATGAGGGCAAAGTGACCAACGTTTCGTGATACCACAACATTGATTTCAGCAGCTGCTTTGTTATCTGAGAAGTCCTCCGTGTAGACAATATGGTATAATTTTACGTTCACAAATCCTCAGTCAACTGCTAAAGTTGTCACTTACCTTGGTGACAATTCCCAAAGGGTGCCTGGCTAAGTAATGGGACCATCGTGACATTTAAAATGCAGACATAACTTGCATTCAAATTCTAAATCCGGGGACCGGTGAGATAGCTCAGTGTTCTAAAGCACCTGCTTAGTCAAGCTTAGGAAAGCGCAGGGACTCAGGGACCATAGTTGGAGCCCTGGCACCACGTGCTGTGCCAGCCCTGCCCGCAGGTTGGGCTGAGTCTGCCACTAATAAATAAATAAATAAATAAATAAATAAATAAATTCTAATTCTGATACGGCCTTTGATTCTCAGAGATTTCTTAGCATTGGCAAATTAAATATTCTCATTTGCAAAATGAAAATGTATACTTTTTAGGGGTGCTTTTACAATTAGATAGGATAATATTAGCAAAAGGGTCTATACAGTCCTTAGCACATAGTATGTTTAAACATTAAATGATGGTTAGCCAATCCAACCCTGTTAGAGTTTCTGCACATTAAAACGTCCAAATTAATAGGGAGCATAGAAAATGTGATTTTTACAGCACTCTCAGATAGTGCTGACAGGCTCCAATGAGCCAAGCACTGCCCAGGAGTTAATGGCAGATGGGTCACTGAGCTAACGTCCTGTATGTCATGTTACAGAAAGTATGTTCTCTGTATATGCTTATGTTTTCTTTTTTCATCACAAATAGGACTTTATCTCTATTAAAAATCTGGATTTTAAACAGACTCTTGGACTGGTGGTTCATATCCATCAGCTCCTTCAACTTTAGCCCCACTTCCATCCCCAGTAGCCTTTCCAGAGCTACAACCTTCACCATGAAGCTCCATGAGTTTTCCCAATTCAAAGTTGGGCTTTTTTTTTCACATTTTTACTTTTCTGGTGAAGACATCATGAAAAGGACAGGTTGGGTGGCAGGCCTCTGTTGTGTCTTCCCAGTGCAGTCTGGAATCAGCTCATTGACCACTTCCTTCAAGTCATTTGTCTGTACCTCTCAGGTCATGATTTCCATCATCTGTTTCTGGATCTGGCAGACCTGTTGGTGCTGAGCCTAAGAGGTCTTCCGTCTCTGACTATTGCATTTTTCAGTAAAGCCAGCACAGAACAAATGAAGCAAATAACCATAGGTAGTCTTGACATCAACATGAGCTTCGATCATGGTCTGCCATTTTTTGACCATGGAACACATTTTGTCACGGATGAGGTCCATACCATGGAAGTTAGTTGGGAAGTTTTTGCCCTGAACATCTTCAGTAATTAGCTTGAATTTCCTAAAGGCAACTTCATCATTCTGCAGATCAGCAAGGCTCACTTTAAACACATGACCTCTGGGTCCATCAGATGCAATTTAGGATCCCTGAGTTCTGGTGACAAGTGTTTTTCCAGTATTTCTTATGTTGAACAGATCCAGCGCCTTCACATCAAATCAGTCTCTTTTAGAAAATGGATCAATCACTTTCTTGTCTCCCTTTTTGCCATCTTTCATAAGGTGCTTGTTCTTGCCTACCTCCATGGTGCTGCTCAGAGAGCTGTATGCTTATATTTTACACCTAAGTTTAATGATAATTTTTTTCTCTACTATACTCCACTATCTTTAAATTGTCAAGAGGTTTTAAGAAAAAAACCTGTATAAACCCAGGGTCTTTAAACCTTAACAGCATTAGCTTCCACAGCTAGAGCTCAATAATTCTTTCTCAAAATAGTATCTTTTTTGACTCTCCTTTTCCATTTTTATATGCTAACTATTGATACTTAAGTTTTCTTATGCAATTTAGCGAGCATAAAAAAACAATTCTATCTGAGGAAAATACAAAGTTTTGCAGATTAATGAAAATAAGATTTAAACTATTTCCAAGGCTGATATTACAGTTAGTGTGAGCTGTAGGAGATGTATTGCTATTTGGAGAGGGACTCAATTTTTATGAGAAACATGGTTTTGTTTGATTTTACAGTAACTACTACTTTGAAGACAATGTCACAGCTCCTGATTATATGAAAAATGTCCTTGTTCTGACACTGCCTCCTGGGAATTCTGTCACAAATGCTTCTCTCTCCAAAGAGTTCTCACAGGTAAAAGGTGTGTGTGTGTGTGTGTGTGTGTGTGTGTGTGTGTGTAAGTGAGAGAGAGAGAGGTACATGGAGTATAAAAATTATTCCTTTATTTGAGCCCAAATCCTTAAATTTACAGTAATTTTTACTTGTTCAAGTTCACCCAACAAATGTCCTCTGAGAACAATGTCGTGTACAGCAAGTTGCAGTAGCAGAATCCCTCCCAGAATTCTTACTCTACATAGGTTACTTCTAGACTCTAGACCAGGTGTGTCTAACCCTCAGCCCAAGACACCTAGTAGCACAACTCCACAAGACCTTAAACTTTATTACAAGATGATTTAGGCTACCTTCATGACTCAACTTGTGCAGTGCTTGAGTTCAGGAATTGTAGGTGACAGTGGGCCAGTGAACAGGGGAGGGCACCTTGAGGTGCTACCTCTTGCCCCCGGGTTACCACACAGTTGAATGGAAACCTGTATGTTCCAGATGTTATGTGCTCTTATGCAACCAGTGCTTGTGCAACTTGGCTAGTCAAATAAAGCACTTAACTGAAAATAGTATTACTTTTGTTTTGGTTTGGTTAGGTTTGGTTTGCTGTTTGCTTTTTTGAGTCAAGGTCTAGCTCTGTAATTCAGGCTGGCCTTGACCTCATTATACAGTCCAGGCTGCCTCTAATTCACAGTGATCCTCCTGCCTCAGTCTCCCGAGGGAGGCTGCCACACCCAGCCTGATGATAGTATTTCAACCTATGAACACATGGGTGTGCCTCTGAACACAGTCATTTATTATTATTAAGCAGGCATATAAGTTTTCTTAATTGTTAAACTTGGGCTTATGTTCTTTCACAAGATAATTTAGTAAGTTATAATATACAAAAAAGGAAATTTGTTACTTACATACCTTAATTATATTATATATTTCATATGTGGACCAAGATAGTTTCTTTCTTTCTTTCTTTCTTTCTTTCTTTCTTTCTTTCTTTCTTTCTTTCTTTCT
>NDGM011235949.1:0-14467 GCA_002564305.1 Octomys mimax | reverse complement strand
AGACATGATATCCTGTCCAAACACTAGTAGTACAAATCTTTCTTCTTATTGAATTAAGAGAAATTAACTGTATATCTATACTATTTTGTATATATATATATATATATATATATATATATATACATATATATATATATATATATATTTCACTACCAAATGGTCCTTTATTTATATCTCCTTTTTGTTTAGTTTTGTCAGAGATGAGTACTCCATTGCCATTTAAATATTGTAGGTATGTGAATTCATCAAAATGATCCAATATAGTCCAGCAGTCCATAATAGTAGTGGGTTATCCATAGAACTGGCAATGTCAGAAACTGTTGACTTGAGCTTTTTACAGCTCAGCATATTAATATGGCTTTACTTTGTATATCTCATTTTTATAATTTTCTGCTGGAGGGTTAAGACCAAGATAAAGCAAGACCTATGTAACAAGAAATCTAACATAATTTTTAAGTGCAGTGTATTTTATTTTATTTTTTGGAGAGGGGTTCCATTCAGCCTGCCCTGGGGCTGCAGCTGGAGTGGCACTTAACACTGGGGGTGAAAACTGGTCCCTGCACTTGCCTAAGTTTGCCTAAGTAGGCAATTTAGACCAATTAGCTATCTCATCAGCTCTTACGTGCAGCTTTTTATTTGTTTGTTTGTTTATCACATTGCTGGGGATCTAACTCCGGGCCCCAGGCATGCTAGGCAAGCACTCTACCACCGAGCAATCTCCTCAGCCCTTGGCCTCAGTTGTACCCAATATCCCCATCCAGGAACATTAGAGTCAAACCCTGTTCATAATGGTACTGTTTTATCTGTTCTTCTCAATGGAGCATCCCTCAAGCCTTCGTCCTAGAGACAAAATACCTGATGCTGCATTCAGAACTCCATACTATTTCACACCTAAAACCAACCACTCTTTCCTTGGTCCTGGCTGCTTCAGCCGTGGCCCGCTGACCATTTTATGTTGGGACATAATCACAAAGAACTACATTCTCCTAGAGAATGTGATGAGGTGTGGTACTGGCCAATGCTGAGACCAGCCTGCTGCCCAGCCTCTCCATGTTTTCTGTGCTTCCGTTAGCAAATGTTAGGAGCCACAGGACTGTGAGGAATATATGAACACAAACATGATAAAAGGCTCTCAAGATGCCTCATAGGTCCCATGCACATTAAATAAGTCAGCATTCATGCTGGGTTCCCCTCACAGAACAACTGTTATCAAGTAACTGATTCCATGGCATCGACATGTACCAGGAGAAAAGCACACCCACAGAAGAATCATTTGGTGATCAACTGACAGAATCAAGAGAAGAAAAAATAACAGAGCCAGAGCCCAAGCAATACACAGTCCTTTGTCCCACATGGACAAAATATTCATAAAAACAAACAGCGCACGAAAGCAATATGGCAAATTGCAGACATGGGCTTGTCTTTCTAATCGTGTATAAAATTGTGGGAGAAAAAGAAACATTCCAACAGATTATTCTCCCATGACTTGCTCTGTACTTCTGACTTGATTAGGGGTTGGCCACGAGGTTCCTTTTCTGAAGGGAAACCTTACAGCTCTCCTATGTGCCAAGAAGGCACGGGCACAGCCTTTGTGAAGGTGAAGCCACACATGGCTCTCCTGGCAACTGCAGCTCCTCTCATTATTTACAACAAAACTAGTTAGTTCTCTAAGCCAACAGCAGTCCTCTGGCTGCGCATGGATGTAAGCAAGCAAGAGATTTCCGGAAACAGCTAGAACCTGACTTTCCACTTGCTGCTTCAGAAGCTCCCATCATGGTGCTGGGCCCAAGCTCCCTGCATGATGTTACAGCAAGAATGTAGGAGTAGAAACATCTACAGCGAACACTTGATTTGCTTGCCCGGCTATTCTCACATTTGGGGGTGGAGGGTAACAGCAGATCCCATTTAGAGTCGTTCCCACCCTCAATATACAGAGCAGTTCAGGTGTCTCATCCTTCCCAGAAGCCAAGCTTGCCAGGACTTCGTTTTAGACAAGAACACAGATCTTAAGTGGATGGCCGAGAGCAGCCAGGGCACATGCATCCCCACAGAGCTGCCTTAGGGATACCATGCATCAGTCTCCACAACTACGTTAGATCCTTGGAGCTTCCTTGCTTGCTACTCTTTCCTAGTGCCAGAGGCTCATTTTTATATATTATTTTTCTTTTGCTTTTGAACTTAATTCTATGACCTACACCACAGCCTTCCCATAAATTCAACTTTTTAAAAAGTTATATGGGGCCAGTTTCTGCTGGTTTAAAAAAGAAGTATTCTAACAGATATCAACCCTAATTATTGCAATTACATTAAAGAGAAGGATACAATTTAAGTTCAACCAACCTAAATTATTGATTCATCCAGATCACCTAAGGGCACAGATTCCTGATACTCATTTCCAACTTACTAATTCAGTAGGTCTGAGGGGGATTCCAAAAAGTGCCTATTCCACCAGGCTCTCAGGTGCAAGTGGTGATCCTACTGGACCACATTTGAGTGCTATTAAATGACGTCAGCACATCTCACACTCTGATGTGCTTATATACTGCTTTGGGAATACATTCTGATCAGAAAACTCGGGGTCAGATTGATTCTCGCCATTTCAAACAAGCTCTAGAAGAAGCTGACACTGTCCTACCAATATAGCCAACAATGAAAGGTATAAACGATCCTGGTCTCAAAGTGAGAACTCCACTTGACCGCAGGCTTGTCTCCTCTCATGCATGGCATTGCCCACCTCCATCCCCCACCCCCAACAGCCCAGCTCTTACAAATAAGAAGCCTGAAGCCAAGAAGAGTCACACAAATTGACCAGACCTCACTGCTGCTGAAGTACATATTCAAGAGGACACAACCATGGTTGTGATGACCAGCTCAAGCTGAATTCTTCATCAGTGCTCAAGTGTTTACCAAGCATTACATTTTCATAGCCATTCCTCACTACATTCCTATTTTTAAAAAAAGTAGACACCATCCATGCTCGTCCACATTTCCGTGAGACAGCCAAGTGAGGAGCAGAGTGTAAGAGCAATCTGCATAGGATCACTGAGGTGCTAAAGCTTGCACTAATGTAAAGCAAGTCTAAGGTCAAGTGAAACTCTATGGTGATGTACAACACCAACTCCTGAAGTGGGAAAGG
Source organism: Octomys mimax (assembly GCA_002564305.1). Lineage (NCBI taxonomy): Eukaryota > Metazoa > Chordata > Mammalia > Rodentia > Octodontidae > Octomys > Octomys mimax. The sequence goes on along the minus strand of NDGM011235949.1, from coordinate 11,331 downwards.
AACCTCCTTATTTTAAAAGATGAGAAGATCCTACATGGCAAGACATTGAAATAGAGGGCTCCAGAGACCACTAGTGGTCTGCCAGGCCTGTCTGGCGCATCCAAGGACTTTCTCTTCCATTCACAGAGAGTGTGCGCATCTGTTTTTGAGGTCAGTTATTTGTCTTATGTTTAAATATTAAGAGATTTTATGTTATAATACAAAATGAAAGTTGTATAATTCTAACTACATGAAGCCCAGATTCACGCTCTTCAAAAGTCTACACTGGTGGTAAGAGAAAGAATTGGTGAGACTGATAGGTTCTGGCCATAGTATGAGTCACTAAATAATTATGGTGGTCACCTAACATAGCTGAAGCCCTTAAAAGAACAGCTTAACTTCCTAGTGACCACTTCCTCCTTCTCTTCCAACCTAGTCCTGTATACAATTTCCTCTCACCTTTTCCACACATACAGGGAAGACCCTAGTCAGCTCCTTACATATAATTGAAACTGTCCCTCAAACTCTACCCCTAGCACAAGTCTATAAAAGTCTCAACTTTGTCTCAGGTCAGAGGATCCTCCTCATCTTCTCTGCGATCCTCTCCAAGTCTTCAGAGTTAACAAAGGCTTTTTACATTTCCTATCTCTTTTCTGTGCCACCAAACACCTACCAGAACATGGTTGTCATTAATGTAGTCATAAGTTGACAACTGAAGCAGCCATGTAGCCAGTGATGTGGACTTAAATGATAGAAAAAAGTAGCTACTCCCACGGCAGGAATAGAGGAAATCACCTCACCACCATCTCCAGTCAGCCCACAAGTAATAAACTCTAGGTTTTTGAATTATGTGACTGTAAAAAATTTAGAGATGTATGAGACCAGGAGGATTGATGTATTTTCCTAGGATATACAAATGGGAATGTACAGAAATTAGCCAAGTTGTTAGAAAAGCAACATTAGAAAATTTCTTAATAATTTATAAGCATGTATGAGAAAAGCAGCAACCTTGCTGTTCAATGAAGTTTGTATCTTATCTTTGTTTATTAACTTAACAGTCCTTACATAATAACCAGAGTCTACTCATTTGGAAGCACTAACGTCTTGATTGGCGATTGTTTCCTAGTTTCTGAAAAATTCGTTTAAAAACATTTCATTTTCTCTAGCCTCATGGATTAGTGGTCCCTGTTGCATACAGCTGAGTATGTTCCTGAACGAGGGCAAGAATCCAGCTGGCAAAATCCTGCTTTAGCATAATTTTAAATCGCTCAGTCAACATAATGCATGCCACTCTTCTGTTTAAATTACAGAACAATTAAAAGCTATGTGTGGTATCATTCCCGGCTGAGTGCAACCCATATGCATTCCAGTTGTGGCCATTGTTGTTATCGTTGTCTTCTTTGAATGGCTATACTTAAGTACTAAATATATACAATGGATTGAGGGCAGAGTTGCAGGGCAATGATATTTACATACAGAATTTAAATTCTGACAACCTCTTTGTTTAAGACAAAAGATTTTCTGGTAACTCATCATATCATTAAGATTATATTTGCCTGCGCGCGCGCGCACACACACACACACACACACACACACTGAGTTGCATCCCAGAGAGTAAACAGCCTTATCCTCTAGTGTTGCACTGCCGCCTTGCAGCCTGAAGATAGAAATAATGAGCCTGCAGAAGGGAGTGACAGATTTTATCTTAGAGACGCTGACCCGAATGACTCCATTAGCATTGTTCCAAATGAAAAGTCGCCCTCCCTCCACGAGGATCGGAGGGGCTGCTGGGGAGACAGGAGGCTCCGAGATGTTCAGTTTCCACGTGGAACTGGATCCTTCCCCGGAACCAAGGACAAGTTATGCCCTCATCCTTGCGTCCCATAGCAAACAGGCCCTGTCTATTTTTGTGCTGCTGCCTAAAACAGAATAAGAGCTTGAAAATGTGGGTTGCTGCCTAAGCCTGCTCTTTTTTCATTGAAATCCATAACCCCCTTCAGCAAGGTCATGGGGGCCCAGGCTGCCCAACATGTCCTAGACCTTTCAGCTCAGCTCCCTTCATCATTCACCAATTTCCCTTCTGGGATCTTTTTCTCTTACAAAATCAAAGCTATTTGTTATCTACAGGATCTGATGTTCTCGAACCATCCTTTCTAGACTTGAGTCAGAGATTTCAAGGGAGTGCCAGAGGTGAGAGATTAAACACACACACACACACACACACACACACACACACACACACTGCTGAAAATTCCAAGATCTAAAGAATCTGAGATAACAGTTGATTGAAATTTAATTTTTTATTTCCCCCCCCAATATTTTCAATATGGAGATGCTACTAATGGTTAAATTTGGGTGGAGGCTTGGATTCTAAGCTTCACCATTTAACGTGTGGCTTATGCATGTTTGAAGAACTCAGCTACCTAATTTTGAAACACCAGATTTCTCACCACTGAAATGAGGATGAGTTTCTGCTTCGCAGAATCCTCCTGTAAACTAAGTGTGAAGTGTGATTATGTACCTACAAAAGCGCTGGTCACATATAATAAGTTCAATAACTATGACCTATATATGAAAACAACAATAATATTTTTCCTTTTGTGTATTTGGTACACGGTCTTACTATGCCGCTCAGACTCCTAGTAATCCCCCTGTTTTCAGCCTCTCTACCATTGGGATTACAGGCATGTACCATCACGCCTAGACTCTGGCCCAGCGCTCCCTGGGGATAGGTCCAGCGCAGTATGTGGAACCAGGGATCGAACCCTGGTCCCTGCACTTGCCAAAGCAGGTGCTAAGTCTGCTGCGCTATCTCACTAGCCCTAAAAAGTGTTTTTGTGTGTGTGCATGTGGTACCAGGGATCAAACTTGGGACTTGGCGCTTGCCAGGCAGGCGCTTATGTCACTGAGCTATATCCCAGGCATAAAAATGTTGAATAAACCTTACAAATGCAGCCAAGATTCAGAGCTAATTGCTCAGCATGGAAGACTTGTAAATGAAATTGTTTACATTGCCAAATGAACATTTTATCAAGTTCCCAATGTACCGTTGAGGGAAGGCCTCATTGCCAGACCAGCCTTGTTTAGGACTCAACTTAGTGGAAGCCTGAGTAGGAGCTCTGTGACAGGAGAAACACTGTAACTGACTCTTCAAACCAAGGCAGCTCCATACTCCAGGAAAAATCTCAGAATGTCAGAACATGTTGCAAACTATACAGTAGATACACTAAATCTTAGGGGAGCATTCTTTCTATCAGATGGTAAAGAATTTAAGATGTAATTTTTAACTTAGAATAAATGTGGTGTGACAGAGAAGCTCAATTGTCAACTTGCTTGACTTGGAAGCCACTTGACAGATTACTGAAACATACTTCTGAGTGTTTCTAAATGGATCATGAAGGCCTTCACCATGAATTTAGGAGCTTAGCTCCCCTGAGCCCTTCTGCCGTCATATTTCTACTTTACAACTACCCAACCATGGACTGTATCACTTGAAACTACGAGCCAAAGAAACTATTTCCTGTTTTAAACTGTGAGTGTTAGGATTTGGTATCAGTAATGAGAAAGCTGGGAGATACATGTGAGTAAAAATGGAGTGAAAGAAAAAGAAAAAAAAAGTAAAAATTCTGACTTGAATAAAAAAGTTCAAAAGAAATGAAGGCCTATAGGAGGTACCCTAGGCTCTGCGCCAAGTCTGAGGGATCCTCAGGCTCTCTCTGTCCTTTCCCTTAGGGTTGGAAGAAACACTGGGGCCCCACTCAATCTCAAGACAGCATGTAGCCTGTGGCATTCAACACCTCCATTTATTGCTGAGAGTCAAGCATAACAGAAACCAAATCAGTGGTTTCAAAAGCCAGGCTCATGGGAACAGGTCATAAAAGGGCATGATACAACATTTGGGGTAACACAACTTCTATATTTTAATTATAGTGGGTTTTTTGTTTGTTTGTTTTGTTTTTTGGATGCAGACTTTTTTTTTTCTTTCTTTCCTTTTTTTTTTTTTTTTAACAGGTTCTGACTATACAGCTGAGACTTATAGTGATCCTCCTGTTTCAGCCTCACCAGCACTGGGATTACAGGTGTGTGCCACCACATCCAGACTCTGTAGCTGGCTCAGCGTGCCCAAAGGGAGGGCAGGCACAGCATGTAGTACTAGGGACTTAGCCCTTGTCCCTGTGCTTCCCTGAGCAGGTGCTTAGTCTGCTGAGCTATCTTACTGGCCCCATTCTTCTAAATAACAATAAACTAAATAACAATAAACGTGTATTTTATACACATAAAATAAATGTAATATTCTACCAAGCACACCAAAATACACTTGTTTAAAAATCCTTGTTTGTAATGAAGAGGTTAAAAAAACACTATTGATTAGAAATCAGTTGCAGGGAAAAAAAAAAGACTCCATTAGAAAGTGCAAAAACATTGTGAGGATGAGATTGGTAGAGATAGAAAGGCAAAGGGCCAGGGAAGAAGAGGGACAGATCCTAATGGGCAATTTGAGTATACCAGGAGGGCACAGAGGAACTTTACATCAAGGGAAAGAAAGATGAGAAAGATGCAAGAGAAGGAAGCAGAAAAGGGGAGAAGAGAGGAATGGCTGAGGTGAGCTCCAAGGGTCAGAGCCATCTGGGGCGGGCCATCCCAGGCAATGCCAGCAGTGGAGGGAAGATGACAGATTTCACAGGTGCTTGAGAAGAGACCTGTGTGGTTTGCACAGGCATCAAGGGCAGGACAGGAAAGAAATCTGGACACAGAAGCTCTTCCAGACTTCCAAATCCAGCTGCTAAATTTCACTTCACAAAGCCAGGTTGCATTTGCCTCCCCAGTGCTTTGAAACTCTAGCAGAGATTTTCAGATCCCCTATTAATGCAAGCTGTCGTTCTCCCTTGGCTCCTGGGCTATCCTCCCTGGTTCTCTCTGCAGAGCTTTTCTGCTGCCAAGTGTGGCTTCGCCAGGGGGTTCCATACTTAAAAAGACAGAATTATTTTTAGCTCCTGACAAATCCCTAAGGCTTGTCAATACAAAGGCAAGATGAGTGACTGGGCTTACTCCATTCTTTCAGCTAGAGGGATGCAAAAAAGGAAAAGGAAGAAGAAAACCAGCCTGAAGTTTGTTGCTATGTCGCTTTTCATTTTTTAGTGTTAATTTGGAAATTTGCTTCAACTTGCTGTGAACCTTTCCACAGAAATATATTACACTGAAGAGTGAAGTGTTTTAAAAATACTGGAGCACTCTGGTAACCGTCTGTCACTCTTTGCGGCACATAGCAATTTAAAATTATTGGCGCTCTTAAATTAAGTGCTTAAATTTGAAGGTGATCACCACTTTGGAGCATGTGGATTGCACAGCTATCTCAACTCTAACAGTGCTTCAATTTCCTTTAAGCAGGTCATTTGGGGGAGCGATAAGGGAGCCTGATTGCCCAGCATGCATTGATTTAAAACTACTGGAGTCGTCACTGCATTTCTACGACCGCTTCCGTTTGGGTGCAGACTTGCTCTGGCAGCTTGAATTGGTCTATACCACACATGCCCACAAACCTAATATATTTAAGTAATCTGCTTTTTTAAAAGTAAAATTCACAGTAAGTCTTAGCTAAGCCAAAACCATTACACCAGCAGATACATTTGCCTTTCAAAAACACAAGGTCATCTAGATGAAATTTTTAGTGTGTGTAACATAAAAAACTCGAGGTCATTGTAGTTATTGGTTTTTCAGAGATGCTTGGTCCAACATACTGTATCCAATTTCTCAGAAATAATATGAATTTTATCAGAATGTAATGCCTGTTGTGGAATTCTGTGTCCTTGCTAGAATTCACAAGTTAACATTTTGTTGCATCTGAAATACTTTGAAATCATTATATATTGCAACCTATGTGTACATGAGGAATACAGACCTTTTTTAAAAACTCAAATAGACCATAATTAAACTATAAGAAATAATATTACCAGCCAGTGTCTAAAAGAAAAACAGCTGATGGACAAAATTCATTTGGCTGATCTCAGAGTATTCTCTTATCAAGTATTTCCAAGGAAAAGAAGTTTTGCTCTTAAAAATGGGTGGCAGAAATGCTGACTCAAATACAACAGATATATCAATGCTAAGTAATATAATCTGAATATTATGTGCTTGTCTCACGTCCTACTCACAGCAGTGGCAGGAGGTAATTATGATAGTACCGCCCACTCTTTTACTACTTTTCTCTTTATTGGGAATAGATTCCCATCTCCTCATAGATTTTATATTAGGAATAGATTCTCATGTTTACAAAATACCAATACCTAATCCATATCCATATCCATATCTATGTGTATGTGTGTGTGCACGTGTGTACATGGGATGTCAGAGTAAGAATTTATCTCTCTATGTCTTTCTTTTTAACAGTTTTTTGGGAGGATACTATCCACACCATAAAATTTATCTGTTGTAAATATACTACTCAAATGATGTTTAGTAAATCTGTGCACTTATATATCCATGTCTAAATAAATCCTCTGTGACTGTACGTGTCTCAGGTTGGGCATACATTTTCATATGTTTTGGGTAAAACTTGATTAATACAATGAATTCGTGTTGTTCAACTTTATAAAATTTATGCTAACCTATTTCCCATGTAGCTTTATATGGATTCATATGCTTATTTTACATGAGCAATGAATATAGTCCCATTACACTGACAGGAAAAGGAAGCTCCTTACAATTAGCTCAATCTTACACATGACTGCTAATAGTGTACTTTCAAAGCAGAGATCTGAAGCTCAGTTCTCAGATTTGATAACTGAGCTTCTTAATTCCTCAAAGTTAAGTATATTATTTGAGGCTAAACAAATTTCTCTGTTGAGGGCTTAAGAGAATTCAATGCTCTGTTTTAAGGAGTTTCCAAGAATGTAATGTCCTGCTAAAAAGAACATTTAATTTTCCTCAAGGGGTTCTCTAGATGTTTTCCCCATAGAAATCTTCTCTACCGCAGCACATGTTTTCCTAGAAGCAGAACCTGAAACAGGCTAAGAAGGGACAGGATCTCAGGTAGAGGCAAGTGTTTGCCTGATTAGTGATGAGAAAGAAGCTCTGTAATGTGAACTACTTATCCTGCCTAGTAGCAATGAGAAAGCATCTTGTTCCCAAAGTCAGTCAATTATCAGCTGTGGGTTTCCCATGAGTATACTTCAGGGCTCATGGAGGGATAGTGTCAGAAGCCTCAGCTCTTGTTCCTCACAATGGTGGGGAGGAATGATCCCAGAGAAGGCTGATTTAAACAATTCATCACTGGTCACTGAGCACAGTCTCAGAAAATGGAATGCAGGAGGGGTATTCCCAACACCCATGACAAAAAAAAAAATCTCACTTCCTTGTTGAGGCTAACATATCAAGTGTGTTCTTACCTCTCTCCTTTTCATGAGCTGCTCTAATTTGAAAAGCTTACTCTACCTCCAACACAAACACTCAACCTTAACTGAGATGTCCCTCTGAATACTGAGAAAGGAAAGGGGAAGCATAGCAATTGTGTTCTTAGTTAGGAACTACTCTGCAAGAGGACCATGACTGCTCTGCATGATGGAAGGCTGCTGAGTTCTCACATTTGTATCATTACACGTCTTGAAAATCTACCCAGAATTCTGGGCCAAAGGGATGTCATTCCACTTGTGACAGTTCTCTCTGAGACACAGGCTGCTGGTATCACTCCAGACACGTGTCATTTAGGAGAAGACAGGTGATGCTACAGTAACAGGTAGTCCCCAAACCTCAATGGCTTGAAATAAAATCACTGTATTTCTTACTTACACTATGTTTCCATGTTGTTGGACAGAAATGTAGAAGTTGGAAGACTCTGTTATCAAACTCAAAGATCTGGCTGATAGACCAACCATCTAATGAGACACAGCCAGTAGGCACATGCCACTTCCTATCATAATGCGTGAACTTAGAGCCCTTCCTGAGGCCTCAACTAGCTGCCTAGGGTGAGAAATGCAGGCCTTGGTGTGCTCAGAAGACAAACCAGTGAAAAAATCTTGTCGCTGTATGGGCTGACTATCTGATCTATAGAGTTTGGCTGTAGTCACTGTTTCTAGTCAATAAAATAAATTTCTTATGGCCATTTGTGTTCAACTCCTTTTGGATAAAAAAGAACTTGTGATACTATATACATATAAAAAGCAATTAAAGAGAGCAGTAGTTAATGAGATAGAAAACATTTCCAAGAGAAAACTAAAGATCTACAAAATCTCAAGTCATAAGCCAAATGCATCTGCAGTATTTTTAAACATTCAGAGCTGTAAAGCCTTTAGAGCTTTTGTACTTTCACTTGGGCTTGTTTCTATTTCAAAGGTAGATGAAGGTCAAGAAGGCCATAAAACTTATTTTAAGACCAAGCTAGATCTGACAAGGTTATAAGCACAAAACTTTAATTATTTGGTCATAATGCTCTGTGTTAAAAAAAAATCAGGATTTTATATCACAAAAAGTTTATAATTGATTTAAAATAAATCTTCTTTTCAATGTACTTATATTTATGATACAAAGGTAGCTATTAATTTGTTAGTTTTCCTTAAGATCTTGCACAAACAAACAAACACACACACGCGCGCACACACAAACAGAATTAGGGTAGCTCTTTTTTAAAAAACTATTCACCATGTATGTACCCATTAAAGTGTACTTAGATGCTTTCTCATGTAATAAGCCAAGTCAGGATTTGGAGAGGATTGTTTCCACATGCCTGAGAGTTGGCTAGAATGAAAAATTCTAAGTGATTAAAAAAAACCCCAGAAGAGACCATGATCTATTGACAAGATACTAAGCTGATCTAGGCTTAACCAATCTATGTCAGGTATGCAAAATTATCTCCCTGAGTTTATACAAACAAAGACTGCAAAAAAGACCTATTTGTTTCCATAGATAGAAGGAAACTCAAGAACTGTAATGATCTACCCAAGAAAGGAACATCACATTAACCAATTTATTTGATCTACAAAACTTATACTTGCTCTTATTTTACCCTTATACATGCTGCTTAGTGGAAGTAACTGAATATTTGGAGTAGAAAATATTTCACTTTTTTACTTGATAGTCTCTGATCTCATCCGTGCTTTATCTTTCACAACCAGGCTAATTGAATAACATAAAAGAACTGTATGATTTGGCTGAAGAATGTCATGGCCTCTTCTGCTTGTCACTGTATCTGTACAGCACCATTTGTTCCCTTCTTTCAGAGTAATGTGCAAAGAACAGATGCCTTTTAATCGTGTGCTTTTTGACTGAGGTAGCTATGTCCTCACATGTTCCATGCTTTCATTCAGACCTGCATGGCCTTGTGTGTGAACTAAAAGTATTCGACTTTTGAAAACTTAGTCTATCTGGAAATTGTGAGCCCACATTTTCTCAAACCACTGAGATTGATGCCGAGCACTGGCTGATCACTTTATCCTGGGCATGTGTGCTTTGCTTTTCTCAGGTCCAGTAATATCCTCATAAACATGTAGCTCTAGGGAGGAAGAAGCCCTAAGTTCTAACATTTATCCTTTTCAATGATATAAATACTCTTTCTGTGATTGATTATAAGTTACTATTGTGATCTCAATCAACTTAAATATTTCCTGAAAACAACAATTGGCTCTTGTGAGCCATAGTTTACACAGCACCCACTGTTCCACATCTATGCAGTATAAGAATGGACTTCAGGGGGGCCTGCCGCTTAGCTGATTCATTTAAGTGACTGCTTCAACAAAGCATTCAGGCTCAGGATGCTGTGGATCGAGCCCCATATCCTCAAGCCTTGCCAGACCTGCCCTGAAGGTATCCTGAGCTAGAAAAAAAAATAGACTTCAAAACCATCCCTGCTTCTCACACTTTCCTTTCCTCTCTGCCCACTATAAGTATGCAAACGAGCCAGCCCTACACTAGAAGACCCTTTATCTTCCCAACTACAACATTAGATATGTCTGTGAGTTATAGGGAGACTTCTCAGAGAATATTTCCTACATTAATATCAGAACAGTCTTCTATTGCTTCCCTATTTTTAGATCTGGAAAGGACTGCTAGAAGATTGAAATTCTTATCTGGATTCAGATTTGACACTACAGTCTTTACTATCTTATTCTTATATTATAACTGCTTCTTGATTGATCTCCTTTTTCCAGTCTCTCCTTCCTCCAAACCCTTTTTGTAGCAAGGCAGCCACTAGAGTAATTGTTCCCCAACAGCTTTGAGAATGAAACCCTCCATCACTATTTTCATCATGTCACTTTTTTACTAGGCAACCCTCAGACGCTTCCTGTGGCTTGTCATGCCTAATCCAAACCCCTCAGGTTGGTATTCAAAGTTGTCCGCCCATAAACAAGAGCAATAATCCTTGGCTATTGTGGACTCTCGTAAAACCAGTTAAGGTCACTGGAGTCCCTGTAGACCCTGCACTCTGCATCTCAATTTCCTTCTTCACAGAAGACAGCAATAACTCTAATTCCCATCTTTCATCAGAGTGGCTGGAATTCATAGTACCTAGTTAGGATGCTGCCTGCATACTAAGTCAGGCATATTCCACATACTCTTTTGGCACATGCATGTCCCTGATAAATCACAAATTCCTTAAAAAGGTGGAAAACATAGAAATGAATAAATAGTTCATTTTAATGGTAACTTTCAGGGCCATCTGCAAAGCAAATGGCATCTTCAAATGCTTCAGACACTGTAATTTTCAGAAAGCAATGAGATTCTTTTCTCTTCTAGTTGTAGTTTTTGTCATCTTTACAGTTAGTTCAGAAACTCTTCCCTAACCCACAAGGACTCTCAATCAGAGACAGTCCTTCATGTTGAGTCCCCTTGTGAACCCAAGCTGTCAAGCACCAGGTTTGGGGACAGATTTCTCAATAGCACATGTTTTTAGTTGAGAAATAGATTTTTACTGAGGGAAAAGATAATTCACAAAGACAGGATCTACAAGTTGCTATTGAAGTCCCAAACTAGTGACCTTCTTGGCACACCTGATTTCTATGTACAGCTGCGGTGGGCAATTTCCAGCACTCAAAGAGCTTTTTACCTTAAGTACTGGGCAGCTTGCCTTAACACCGCTTGGGATCTTCTCAGAACAGAGCCTAAGTTTGCTAGGTAGCAAGTAGGTACAACAAAGATGCACAGGGAAATTGATATCCTGAGGATAGTCTCTATGAAGTACCGTATGGATAAATTCCAAACTATCCATTCTCTGGAGAACTACTTCTGAAATCACTCTCTTTTCACCATAATGTCCTCAATGGCAGTGTACCTCATTTATACACATCTGTAGTATATATATATATATATATATATAGATAGATAGATAGATAGATATAGATATAGATATACCATCTATATATA
>NDGM011235944.1:535-18333 GCA_002564305.1 Octomys mimax | reverse complement strand
TTCGCCAAGCTTGTTCCAAGTAGGTGCTTTAGACCACTGAGCCATCTCACCAGCCCTATTTTAACTATTTTGAATATACAGATATAAAATTGTCTTTTGTTTGTATTCCCCCTTTTTGTTTAGTTTTGTCAGAGATGGGTATTCCATTGCCACTGACATTGCAGATGTTGCCAGTCCTATGGAAAACCCACCACTATTATGGACTGCTGGACTATATTGGAATATTTCTGTTTGTTTTGACAAGAGAAAATCCATTCATTCCACCCCAAAGAGGCCCAAAGTCTTTGCCATGCAAATGAGATCTGGGTTGATGCCCCTTTAGGATCCTTCCCTGACACTAAAGGAGGGAAGGGGCTTTTCCTGTGTGGAGATCAGTCTCAGAGCATGGAGTTAATGAGAATTATCCTCAAGTTCTAACACTGAACAGAGCTTACCCTGTCAGGTTTCAGACTCGCTTCAGACCCAGGATCCTTTTGCCATCAAAATTCTGCCTTTTGAAGTGAGAAGACAGTCCACAGGGACAGACACAGGCTAGACATTCCCATTCTGGAAGCAGATAGGTTGTCTAGTATCACAGGTTCATAGATGGAGAGGAATTTTGCCCAAGGGTGAGTCATATCCTGTCTTGCCTGTATCTAATTTAAAGAATAATTGGATGAGATTTTGGATCTAGAGTTGATGTTGCAACTGGGGATGTTGGGTTGGGATGAATATATTTTGCCTGAGATAAGGGCATGCATCTTGGAGGGTCAAGCAGTTAATTGTATTTTGATGTCCTAACCCCTAATACTGAATGTGACCTTATTTGGAAATAGGCTAGCTATAAATGGAATTATTAAGATGAAGTCATACTGAGGAGGGTGGCCCTAGTCCAACGTGACTGATGCCTTTGGAAAGGGAGGGGATTGGGACACAGACTCGCACACAGGGAGAACACTGTGTGAAGATGAAGCAGCGATAAGAGGGAGTGTCTCTGTGTCAAGGACTGCTGAAGATGCTCAGCAGCCACACTCGCGAGGAGGGCATCCTGGGAGACAGCCTCCCTTCTTGGCCTCATGATACTTGGATATCAGGCTTTCAGCCCTCAGAATGTGGGAAAATAAATTCCTGTTGTTTAAGCCACTCCACGAATGGGATTTTGTCATGGCGGCTCTAGGAGACTAATACAGATTTTGTTAGCATTTAACATTTCCTTCTTCTAGACTGTTTTTGTCTGTAGCCTAATCATTTAATGACTTAAAGAAGACTAGAATTCAAGAATATGTGACATGGGATTAAAGTTTAATGGCCAGAATGTGCAGAGGGCTGGTGTCTGCAGTGCCTTTCTCTGAAGCCATGGAATGAAGGGGCACAGCCCAGAACCTCCCCCACTGCAGGCATGGGGGATGAATGCAGTGCATGTGCTGTGTAGCCTGTCATACAGTTCCTTTAAAAACTGGCCCTTAAATGCAGTGAGTTTTTGAGTATTCTCTTTTGAGCTCCACTTAGCGATCTTCTCTTATTCATGATGTCAAGACATTTTGGCTCACCTTCAGTCTGGGTCAAACTGGGAGTCAGGAAGGCAAGACCTCAGTTTCCTGGTCCCCAGGGCCTAGGCAGCTTTTAATCTTTCTGTTCTCCATCTGTGTTTTGAAGACAGCTGGTGGAGAGTTGGAGACTTCATGCCAAAGATGTGAATTTTATGGCCATAGGTTGCCACTTAGTAGGATGTTATTTAATCTAGTAGTTAATTGTCTCTTTCTTTGATCAAAAGGGATATTTCTAAAAGAGAAGCTTGTGGAGTAACAGTATGCCAAGACCAGTTATGGCGCCACCCCCATTATGGCACTACCCCAAGTCCTTGCAGATATTAAGGAAGGTGTGTTGAATTGTACTGAAGTCCAGGGGGTGCTTTCCTACACCCTCTGGAAGTGTGTGAAGTTGCTGCTCCTTTGCTGTGTTCCTGGCCTCAGCAGACGAATTTGGCCAGCCAGCGTGCATCATTGTATCCTGGGGGAAATGCATAAGGATTCTCTAGCAGTTGAAGGCAGCAGGGTAGGGTGTTGGTGGTGGAAGGAGCCTGTTAGTTGCGGAGGAGGTCAATTCTTAGGGCACAGGAGACTCGGGGGAGGGGTCCAGATGGAAAGTGCTCTTAGGAGCTGTGAGGTTTATCATGAACAGGATTCACCCCATCTCTCATGGTTCAGTCAGGAGCCAGAAGTCCTTCAAGATGCTTTCAAAAGAGAGAATTTAATACAGGGAACTGATTACATGGGAAGAGATGAGAAATCACACGAGGATGGTGAGGAAATTAATACAGCAGGAGGCCTCCACCATCTTCAAGATTAGACCCTGGCACTACCCAGAGCCCAGAAGTGGCAGTCCTGAGCAGAAATGAGAACAGTCCAGGTCTCCTGGTAGGAGGCTGGGACAGTGGAGGGAGGGGCCCCTGACAGGAGGTAGAGTTGATGTGCACCAGGAAGCCACTGAGCAAGGGAGCCTAAGAGGCAGAAAGGCAAAGGCCCAGAGAGCCCCGAGACTAGACAGCAAGTGGTCGCCATGGTGTAGTGGAAGCAACACAGTGGCAGGTACCTTCACAAAGTGTCTCTGAATGCTGCACGGTACCACTGGGGCCAGACACGTGGGCTGCTGTCTAAAACCACATAGTGTCAGCATTTCATGGTGGGCTTGCTGGCTCCAATACCAAGATAAAGAACAGGATCTGGCCGCTGAAGGGAGAGGTTTCTGGGCATGCTTAGGTGGAGTAGGGGCAGAGCTGACAAACTCACTGCACAGGGGACGCTGGCTTATGAGCTGGCTGAGAGGTCCAACCTGGGCTTCATAGACTCACTAGCCTACCTGAGGGCAGCTCGGTGCGCAGGATACATGGTGAAAGAAGAGTCCTTCCATGGCTCTTCACTGCTTTGGTCACTATATGAGTCTTGTAGTCTGACTTAAAAATAAAAAGGTATCTCTCAGTGGAAGGGGGACTCGCCACCAGGCCACGGTGAGGGAAGAGTGTGGGAGGCGATGTGCGCCCAGCAGCTAGTTCACCCAGCTGGGACTCCCAGCAGCAGGATGTTAGGAGCAGCTACATGAACAGTGGAAAGTGGCTTCAGCCATGGCTTAGGGGGTTGGTGGGAGAATAAAGGGGGGGCCACTTCCAGAGCAGACAAGGTTTTAAAGCAGAAGCCATAGGCCTTTATCACGACTGCAGGCAGGTCCCTGTGCTAACAGTATGTGCCAGGCATCCAACAATATCCTTGGAAGACGAAAGCAAGGTCACCCCCTCCCCATCCAGTGAGGCTCTCCTTTGTGACTCACGGGTGGACAGCACTATGGAGTTTGGGATGGATTTCTGTGTTCTAACAGTGTTTTTGGGCGAGCTGTCTCACTCAGGTGATGAGTGGATAGAATACATGGAGAATGTGGACCCTGAGGACAGGGCCATGCATTTTGCACTGCTGACCAATTTACACACAGCATTGCCTGTTGGTCTCAAGGTTGTTGAAATGTTTCTAAAAGTCACCAACAGGTTAATCCAAATACTCATGTGAGAAGGAATTCATGAAAGGCGGGTGCGTCCTCCATGCTTTCTCTAGACTGGTGACTCCCCAATGGCAGCACCAGGCGGTCAGAGCTACGCTTCCTAGCCTTTGGCCTTAGCCTCTCGTTCCTCCAGCAGCATCCGAACCACCCGGCCTCATGCCCAGTCCCCTTCCCCGAAAGGCACCTTGCAAATTCTGAGTCCTACTGAAATGGTCACTGCCATGCTGCCTCAGAGATGCCACAATGGATGCCTAGGATATTTTTAGAAAATAAGTGGTAGTGTTCGAAAGAAGAGGGAAGATTAGAAATGGTGCTTTGACTTCATATTTTTTACTATCCCAAACTACATACCAATATTTCCTGATGCTGAGGGCTTTGAGCATCATGGTTCTTTATCTAACACTGGATAAAAACCATCCATTTTGGCTTTGAATGGCCCACTCCGGCATTGGATGATCTCATTCCATTGGAGAGTTCGGTCCAAAGAGCACTTCATTAATTACACTCAGCACAAGTACCCGGGAATCTGCTTATGTGCTTGGAGAATAACCTCACTTCATAAATAATCCACTTTATTTAGCACAGTGTATGCATGACCTTCTAGAAAATGCCAGACACCAATGTGACTGATTGCTGTCCCGGAAGGAGGGATGGGCGAGGTGAGGGAGGGAGTTGGCCCTTGTTCTGCCTACAGGAAAGGAGCCGTACAGCTCTGCTCACACACTATGCCTCCTTGTGTAGGAAACGGGCAGCTTTGCCCTAGCGGAAGTGGCTGGACCCCAGAGTCCCGAGTTGTGATTTTTTCAAGAAAAAAGCCAAGTTTTCTCACTGCGACAATAGTCCTGACCAACAGGGTCACCCTGGGCTGTAGCCCTCTGTGCATCTCTGAACGTGATCACTCTTTCAGCAAATGTTTTTCAGCTGCCTCCTCCGTGCTACTGTCAGTGTAGTGCTAGGGACACAGGCCAAGAAGGCCCTCTCATAAGCCCACCACTGCGGGCTAAGTGGCAGGATGAGGGGCAGGCACAGCCTCTCTTGAGGAGGTGAGGACGAGCATTTGCTGCGGGAAGTAGTTGGGCGTTAGTGCTCTGTGTTTAGCACTCCGCTGCTGCTGCATTTGTGCGCAGTGAGTTCTGATTGTGAGCGGAGGGCACTACAGTAGTGTTTTCTTCTTTCTCTCACTCATTGTTTCTATCGTATCTCTTGTGAATTTTGTCTGTCTTTCTGCACCAGGAGCCTGTGAATAGTGTACAACTTCTCAAAGTTAGTTCACAGAATGAGGGACTAAGCCAGGGGCAGCTCTGCGGCTTCCCAGAGGCTTGGAGGGGGTAGTGTCTGAGGAAGACCCAGGTCAAGATAGAGACAAGGATTTCAGGCCAAGCGAGGCAGAAATAGAGTATGAAAATGGTGTGCCGCGAGGACGGTGGGAGGCAAGGCACCTGGAAACCCAGGAGGACAGCAGAGAGGGCAAGAGAAACATGGATGAGAGATGCCCACCTCAACAAGACTTCCTGCATGCTGCGGCAGCATCCTGTCCACGTCAGACAACCTTCTGCACACTGGCTACTCTGCCAGAGTGACGAACTTCACCTGTGACCTGCAAGTGGGCGTGGAGGAAGGATAAATTCTGTGAGGAACCATGGATATGAGGCGTTTAGAGCAGAAGCAAGACAGATCTGACACCTGTGTGAACATTTTGGCTTATTTCTTAGAGTCAGGACCTAACCAAGGAAGTCCCGTCAACCTTTGAAGAGATTCATTTTTAGAGGAAGTTCCAAGAGCTCAGAATATCAAAGAACAACATTGCTTTGGAACCTTGAGTCGCCCACTGGTGTTCATCTCAATTTGCTTTAGCAGATTTCCTTCTGTGTAGAAGAAATAAAAGGGCCACTGTTGCTTAGCCACGTGCTGCTGTGATTGCTCAGCCGTGGAAGAGGGCTGCTTCTTGAGAAGCTCCCAAGGGCAAGGCAAATTCCTTTCAGCACGCACGCTGAGGAATTCTCGTGACCCTGGTTTCCATTTTGGTCAAAATGGAGATGAAAGGACTGAGCCCAGCCCTGAGGAGAACTGTAGTTCTAATTCGGAGGGAAGCACAGCGAGATGCAAAGCCAGGTTAACCTTTACTCTTTCCATGAATGGAGAAGAAAATCCTGTTACAAATCAAACAACCAATGGGATTCAGTTTCTGTTTTGGGTCTCATTTCTAAAATCAAAACCTTGTTTGATGAAAAGAAACTACTGAGAGAGACCAGTTTATTTTTTTCACCCAAATATTGTTAGCTAGTATTACTACTTCTCTCCTTTGGAGCTTTGTGTTTTTAAAAATTGTTTTATAGACACAATGAGTAATAGTGTCTGCTTTCAGGGAGACAATTTCCAACCAAACTATCTAAAAATTGGTCAAAGCAGACGTTGTTTTGGGTGATCATGGATATTTCTGTGGGAATGGTATTCTCTTATGCCCCACTCTCCTACTACTCCACGAATTCATTATTTTTAGATTTGGTAGGTTCAGTAATGTCAAGCCCATTTACACCACCATCCCCATTTCACAAATCTGAAACCCTGTACAGTGCCCACAAAACAGGAGTGGCTGTTTCTCCTTCCCCCATTACCTCTTCTCCTTTCTGTTTCTGTGGCTTTGATTTATCTTAATCATGGCATCATGTCACACCTGTGTTTGTCATTTCATAACTGGCTTATTTCCTCAGCATTATGTTCTTGTAGATTTGGTGTTCTTGGTCTTTAGTATAACATTTCTTCTTAATATCTGAGGGCTAACCCACTTAAACTTTGGAATGGTCATTAATGGAAATTTGAAAATATCCCCCAAGCCTGGAAATTTAAAGACAATACATATGTGGAAAACACCACATTGCTCACAGCGGAGCACAGCTTCTCAGAGGTGAAGAATCAAAGTGCCCGCTCCCTCCTGGTGCAAAAGAGACAGAGTTAAGTGGCACCAGCTGGCCACCTCCTGGACAGCAGGGCGCAGAGCCCACAGGCATGAAGCCAGGCACAGGGGACGCTCTGCAGATGTGTCCTGCTCACTCTGGTGCCAGGGTCACGCTGCTCTCCCAGGGCTGCAGCAACAGCTGCCAGTGGAGTGCGGCTGGCAGCAGCTCGAGAGGGAGGCATCTGCCTGGGCTGTCACCCGAGCAGAAGGAAGACAGGAGCCAGCTGCCATGCAGTGAGGAGGAGGACCAGGGCACAGGGCACAGAAAGAGCCTGCATGACCTCTGTGCTCCTGTGTTCTCAAAGCCTAGTCACCCACCTCACCCCTCTGGCTTTGGAATACCTTGTGAGTGGCGTCACCTCCCCATTCTGGCTTGGTTGACTGTTTGGGGACGGGGAGGGTCCACACCTAGGCAACTGCCCAGCCATGTCACACAAATGGTGGACAGGGAGGGGCTCTGAGCTGGAACATGAGCCTGTTCAGCTCACGGTCATGGCCTGTAAGCTCCTGGGGGCTTTCTTATGCCATAGCGACAATGCAAATAATCTCTGAGAACCAAGACACCATCTTTTTCAAAGAGCTGTAATTTGCTGCTGTCAATAACACAGATTTCCAGCTCCAAACAGCCAATGTGTTGTTCTCACTATTTATCAAATATTTTATACTCTGTTGACTAATGGGGGATTCACTGGCAATTTGTTACTGTTTTGGAATTGTTTGCTATCAGAAATGACACTGGAACAAAGGGGTAATCAGTTACAATTGCATTCAAAATTTATTTACTCCTGAGGGAGTGCACGTGCTCCCATATCAATATGGGTTGATACATGGAATGGGTGTAGCCTTTATAAATTATCTGTGTAGTAATTTCCACTTTAAAAAGCCACGCTCACATCCATCAGCTCATTTTGGTGCCACAGGAATGTTTATAATATTGCTTCAGTAGAAAAGAATGAGACTTATAGGAGAAATGAGCGTTGAAGACCATATAGCAAGTCAGTTGGGGCTAAAATATAGGTCTCCTGAGTCTTAAACAAGAGCTCTTTCCAATCAATTATACTTGAGAAGAACACCCCCGAACTATAGGAAGAGAGACTAGAGACCATGCATCACTTTCTTCTGTCAGCGGGCAGTGTTTCCCTCATCCCAACTCAAGCCAGTGAGCACTGCTGAGATGTTAGACTAGTGACTACCTAAAATTCAAAGGGACATACTATTAGGCTGGACTATATAAAATTAAAGTTTCCATTAAAGTTTAAAATATTCAAATATTAATGATTTCCTATGTTTCTGAGCTAAGTGCTCTCCTCACATTTATGTAGATTCCATTTCCCATGCTGTCTTGAGTTGCTCTTTGTGGTGGTTAATTTGGCCAGTTGCTTTGCTCTCAGTTTCGCTGGCCTTTCAGTCTGAGTCAGCCAGTGACCTCAGATCATCACTCAATGGCCTTCCTAACCAAACTGAGCCAATTATATAGGCAGCCAGCCAGAGCGTGCAATTAACCCCGAGCCCAGCCCACACTCAGGGCTGTGTGCTTATGACTCACAAATGACCAGTTTGCAAGAATTTTCAACAGGTCTAACCTGTTCCCAGGGACTCCATGCTTTGCCTGGAAAAGGAATTCAATCGGTATTCGATTTTCCTCATCTGTCTATGTTTGTCCGTGTTCTGGTCTGTGAGAAATTTCCAAGTCTGTGACAAGGGATCAGTAGAATCTTGGGAGGGTGGCTTGGCCCCATGCCAGGAATCAGGAGGGAGAAGCAAGTGCAGTGGCTGAAGAAACACTGGTGAAAGTCATTCATTGTCACCTCCAGGGCAGGCTGCTGAGTGACTGGCCTTTCCTGGCTTCTGTCGTGTGGACTGATGGCAGGACGCTCTCACAGGATGGGCAGGCCCCACATGGGGGCCGCCTGGCAGGAGTACCACAGCTGCCAGCGAAGATGACAGAGCTGAGCATTTCCTGCAGATGGCAAGGAAATGAGATCCGCGCTCTTCCTGTGTCTTTTGGTTACAAGACACTTTTGTGATCCGATTCCTATGGGGCATGAAATGCCCCAGCTGGGAAGGCCTCGGCAGGCGCTGCAGGTGTGGCCCCTTCGCTGGCGTGGGGGCTGCCTTTGCACTTTGCAGTCCAGGTACGAGATGCTCACAAAGGAGCGGAGAAGAAGAGCCCTTTTTTTTCCTAGAAAGACTGCAGATCTACTGGCTAAGGTGACACAGATGTTAGAGAGCAGCTGTTCACGAGCTCGGTGAGAAGCTTTTCTTTTTTTATGGTCAGCTTTTTTAAAAAAGTTGTTTTTATTTTTTATTTTTTAAAGAGAATAAAAACAGTAAAAAGATATTAGAAATGATACAACATTGCAATGAACAAAATCATAGGAATTCAACAAGGGTTGTTATATTGCATGTTGTGGTCTTCACATTAGTTGTTCACTGTTGTGGTTTGAGTCTAGATGCCCCCCTGAAGCCTCATGAGGTCCCTGGGGTGGGCTTCTAGGGTTTATGATGAATTCATGATCCAATGCTGGGCTTATGGGTGTGAGCGCTACACCCAGGGTTAGCCTGGACACACTGAGGAAGGGAGCGAGGCTCGCCTGTGGGGCTGCCGCTGCTCCTCCGTTTGCTCTTGCTGTCTTGCTGTTCTCCACTGCCATGAGCTGCTGCCCTCTGCCATGTGCCACTCTGCCTTGCAGCAGCTGAGTATGGACTGAAACCTCCACAAACTAAACCTTTGCTTCCATAGTTTTGGGTGTCAGGTATTTTGTCCCAGCAGGGCAAGAAAAGTAACCAAGACATTTAGATTACCAGATATAAGCATGGAAAATTGGTCAAATAAAGTTGTAGAAAATTAAAAAGGAGAAAAAAATTAAGTGTCAACTGCTTCTTTCAATAGACTGGCAGAAATCAGCAGTACAGTATCCAGGGCAGCCTGTCTCCATACGTACCTAAATAGATCTTTTTGCACAGGATGTGGGAAGGAAGCAAAATTGTCAGTAAAGTTGGGGGCACAGGGTAGAAGTGAGAAGCCAGCCCTCTGTGGGAAAAAAGAAAATTGAAACTAAACCAAAACAACCCAACCCTGTACTGTGGACTTCATAGATTTCCACGGTGCAAAAATTCTCTCACTGTTGCCAATTTTGAACCACCATGGGCTCGCAAAATTTATGAATATTTGACAGTCTTCTCTCCAGAGCTTGGGTGATCTGATTGTAGAGCACACCAACTCAGTGGCTTCAAACAGAAATTGGGCAGCCACGTAGGCACAGGTTAAAATGTAAAGATACTGGACTCAGAAGGGAGACTCTCAGGGCAGATTCGTCCCTCGCCCTCTCCTGCTTCCCTCTCTTTCTTCCCCCTCCCTCCTTCCCTCCCTCCTTCTTCCTCTTTCTCTCTTTACTCTCTCTTTTCTCCCTCTCTCCTGCCCCTCCCTCCTTCTTCTTCCTCCCTCTCTCTTTACTCTCTCCCTTCTTCCTCTCTCCTCCCTCTCTCTCCTCTCTCCTCCCTCCCTTGTCCATCCTTCCCTCCTCTCTCCATCTCCCCTCTTCTTTCTTCCTTTCCTTCCATTGCCTATAGGAGCTGTATTCCCTTTGTAGTCTTTATAGTTTGGATCTTGTGTGTCCCCCAGAGCTCATTAGTTGAAAACACAGAGTCCAGATGATAGAGCCACTGAGAGGTGGTGGCAGTGCTAACGGGCTGAGCCCAGCTGGAGGAAGTGGGTCACTGGGGGTGGGGCTTTGAGGGGCACACACAGTGTCCTGGGACCCCCTCCTGCTCTCTCTGCCTCCTACCTGTCCCCACATGCTCCCACCATGACCTTCTGCCTCACTATGGGCCCAGAAGCAATGGAGCTAAGTGACCATGGATGGCAACACAAACCTTCCTTCCTTAAACTGATGTTCTGATATTTTGTCACAGTGATGCTCAGGCTGTGTGTTCAGACTACTGTGCTGCCTAAACAATTACTGTCCCAGAAGCACCCAGAGCCCAGTGTCATGCAGGAGATGCCCCCT
The DNA here is from genome assembly GCA_002564305.1 of Octomys mimax. NCBI lineage: Eukaryota > Metazoa > Chordata > Mammalia > Rodentia > Octodontidae > Octomys > Octomys mimax. Next base: position 7,839 of record NDGM011235944.1, on the reverse strand, counting down.
CCCCCACCACTGTCACCTTCCAAGTGCTCAGGCTTGCTTGTCTGGCCAGGCAGGCAGGCAGCATCATGCTGCTGGATTCTTGGAGACAGTTCTAAGGGGCTATCACTGCACTGGCATGGACTGGGCTCAGATTCCTCCTCTAGGAGGCCATGGGTAATTTAGAACAGCCCTCTGGCAACACAGAAATTCAGTGCAATTCTTACAAAGTGGAAGCCAGCTTGTAAATTGTGTGGGCTTGTGGAACTGTGGGATGGGTTTACTCCCAAGGAAATGAACAGACCGCCACTGAAGGAATTCAGAGCTCTGCATGAAGGGATTCTTCTGCATTAAGTGCTCTGCCTGCACGTTGGTGGACAGTCTTCAAGGCCGGGCCTCGGGCTCCTGATGTGCAGAATTGGGGTGCAGCAGTGAGCATCTCTCAGGCATCCACTGTGCAGCGAGTCCTGCTTCTGGGCTGCCTCTGGCTCCCATTGCAGCCCCTCCCAGCACCTACTACTAGTAAGGGTTTCAGTTCCTTTATTTGATTCTGGTTTTCCTACTCTGGAAACATCTGTGCCACAAATAATGTGACTTTTGAGTAGACAAACTTGGGGATGGGGCTAGATTAAATTGGATTTGCTATGAGTCTTCTTCAGCTCTCAGATGTTTTAAGGCAGGGGTCCTCAATCCCATAGTAGGACACGAACAAGTGAAGCTATAGCAGTGTTTGCAACTTTACAATATGCGTGAATCATTCTGACTCTCCCCGCCCTCGTCCATAGGAAAATGCTGTCATTGGCGCCATTGCTGGTGCTGCAAGTTCAGGGACCGCTGTTCTAGGGTTTAATGGACATCACAAATGGGGAGGCTGAGCCCTTAAGGGATCCTGCGCTTTCTCGCTTCTGGTCTTCTCCACTCCCTGGCATGGGATGTCGTATTGTTCTCCCAGTGCTACTGCAGCAAAGTGTCACGAATATATCAACTTAGAACAATAGATGTTTGCTTTTCCGTGGTTGTGGAGGCTGCAAGTCTGTCATCAAGGTGTTGGGTGCTGCTCTTTGTGTGAAGATTCTAGAAGGTAAACCTGCTCTGCACTTTTTGCCTGGCTTTTGGGGTAGCCAGCAATCCCTGGGTTCCTTGGTTGATGATAGAAGGACCATTCCAATCGCCATCTCTCTTGGCACATATTCTCATGTGTCTCTGTGCCTCTTCTCCTAGGGCTGCTGGTCACACTGGATCATGGCCCACATCCTCAGACCATGTGACCTAATGTGAACATCAACTGCAAGCAATGACCCTCTTTTTTATATGGTCACAATCACAGGGACCAGGGATTAGGCGTTAGGATTTCAACATAAATTTTGGAGTGTCACAATCCTATGCATACCAGTTACCAATATGCACTGAAACTAGCCCTCTAATGAAGACATTTTTGGAAATGTTGTCCCAGAAACTTAAAATGTAATTAGGATCCAATAATCAGGTATAGGCAGTGTGCCTCTTGTCCAGAATGCTTGGGCCTGGAGCTACTTCAGAGCCCTGATTCTTAAAAAAATTTGTAATACATTCACATACATGATGAGATATCTTGGAGAGGCACCCAAGTATAAGCATAAAAGTCATCTAGGTTTCATATATACCTTGAACACATACCCTGAAGGTAACTTCATGCAATACTGTCAGGGCATTGTGCCCGGCTCATGTGTGACACCAGGTCTGGGTTGCCTGTGTGTGGCTGATGTGTGACACCAGGTCTAGGGCATCTGTGCCTGGCTGATGTGTGACACCAGGTCCGGAGTGCCTACCTGGCTGATATGTGACACCAGGTCCAGGGTGTCTGTGCCTGGCTGATGTGTGACATCAGGTCTAGGGTGCCTGTGTCCAGCTCATGTGTGATACCAGGTCCAGGGCGTCTGTGCCCAGCTCATGTGTGACACCAGGTCTGGGGTGCCTTGCCTGGCTGATGCGTGACACCAGGCCCAGGGCTCCCTAACTTTGCAGCATCATGGTGGAGGTCAAAGAGTTCAGGGTGGGGTGCTTTGGATTTCAGCTTCTGGCAGTTAGTCTCTCAACCTGCATTATAAAGCTTTTATGGCAAGGACCCTTTACCTAACAACAGAATTTCATGGCCTTGCCTGAGGAAAAATCTTGGTTTTGTTTGTACTAACTAGTCTTTAATTTACATTAAGTGTTTCCTTCACTTATGAGCACAGGCACCTAACTTAGTGATGCCAGCAGGACCCGTGACTATGTCACTGATAAGGATTACAGATAGTTTCATCTCAAGCTACACTGCAGCAGATACTGTGTGATGTCATTTATACTCATCATCATTTCAAAAATCGCAGTGCTTTTTATATATTTGATACAGGGTCTACAGGGTGTACAGGGTCTCATATATAGATTGGACTTGTAGTGATTCTCCTATTTTCTGCCTCCCAAGCACTGGGATTACAGGTGCACACCACCACTCTCAGCCTCAATCACCATCTCAGTGTGCCCCAGGGGTGGGCCCAGCATTGCACTCTGGGGATCGAACCCCGGCCGCTGCTCTCTGCCTAAGCAGGTGCTTAATCTGCTGAGCTATCTGGCCAGCCCCACCGTGGTTATGGACCTGCACTAGATTTTTACTTAACGGTTAGTAAGGAAGCGTGTATAGTACCCAGCAAAGTACTTCTATATCTGTATTTCAACACCACTGGTTTCCTCTGCAACTCTTTGTGCTATCTTTTATATGCTGGAGAACAGTTTTCTGAGGAGGTGGTGGGCTCTACCCGACCATCAAATGTATGAGTGGCCCAGAAAAGAACCTCTGTCCCCACTAATAGCTCCCATGGCCTGACCCACCAGCTTCCCATAGGCTTAGCTAAGAGATATACTCTAGTGGAGCATGTCCATTTCTATAATTAAACTATAGTCAGTACATCAGCCAAACATAGATAACCTTGTGGGTCACTTAACGACAGGCATACCTACTGGGAGATGTGCTATTACACAGTTCTGTGTTTGAACGTCCCAGCAGCCTACGGGCTTTTTAACCACCTTCAGCTAGTGCTTCGTGAAGAGCCCAGTGTGTCTGCCCAGGCGTGTTGCCTAGCACCATGCACCTGCAAGACATCGCTCCACATGGGGCCGTCCTCCTCTGCAGGTGAGAAAGCTGAGGCTCAACAGTGGTTCGTGCAGCTAGGGAGCCAGAAAATCGTGGTTCAAGCAGAAGTCGTGCACACTTCCTCCGCAGAGTGGGGCAGTGTCTGGGGAGAAGCAGGTGGCTCCGGCTGAGACCTGGGGCTGTGCCCAGCCCTGCAGGTCGGCCTGGGCATCTCTACCTCACTGTCCTGCTCTGTGAGGAGACCCATTTGATTTCCCAGCCTTGAAGGCGAGACGTGACTCTGCCCTCCTCACAGCTCACAGCGGCAGCTCCTACTCTTCACTTTCTCAGGCAGGAAGGCGGGACTGCATCGAAGCAGGAGCCCTGAGCCCAGCAGGAACATGCTTTCCTGGAGCCTTGCTCTGCCGCCACCACCCTGGGCCCCTCATGTGTGACCTCAGGAAGTGGCTTGGGCGCCCTTCCCCAAGAGGGTTGCTTTAGTCACCTTTCTTGTCACTCTGACACAACACCTGACTTCCACCACCTAAAGGAGGATGGCTTATTTTGGCTACCTGTTTCAGTCCCTGGCTGGCTGCTCGATGGCAGAAACAGGAGGGCACAGGGGCCTGGTGGAGGAAAAGGTGCGCCCCCTGCCGTGACCTCTAGGAAGCAGAGAAGGAAGGGAGGAGCCAGAGACATGAACACAGCCTTCCAGGCCACGTCTCTCTAGTGGCCCTCTTTCAGCCAGGCCCCGTGTTCTAACAGCACATGCAGCTGCGAATCCTTCAGGAGTGAATCCACAGATGGGTGTAGCGGCCCCATGATCCAGTCACCTCGCATGCATGTCACATTTGGGGGGGCATTTTATCTTTTAATTTTAATTTAATTTAATTTTATTTGTATTTAGTACAAGGTCTACAGGGTCTCACTGTGTAGATCAGACTCGTAGTGATTCCCTTATTTTCAGTTGGGATTACAGTCGCACACCACCGCGCCCAGTCTCGATCGCCGTTTCAGCGCTCCCCGCCGGTGGGGCTGGCATGGCATATCTGGATGGGACCCAGTCATTGCCTCTGCCTGAACCGGCGCTTTAATCCACTGAGCTATCAGGCCGGCCCATGGGAGTCATTTTAGATCTAAATCATAACCTCTTCCCTCCATAATCACTGACATCTTCCCAAATTTTAGACAGCTGGTATCTTTGAATTAGGAAAACCTTAGAGAAAGGATTCCCCTTGGCTTCTAAATCCTCAGTGCTCCCGGGTTTGGAGAGCTGCTCTTTTGCTCAACTGTCACATTTCTGTCACTCTCAAGGGTTTACGGCTGCTGCAGATCCACCCATGTCCCGGTCGTCTGAAGTTGCTCCACTGTCTGACATTACCCGGAGCTTCAAGATAGATCCTGAAAGTGCTGTGAGGCTCGGGGAGTCAGCAGTGAGCTCTCCGCACCCCTTTCTCGAGTATCGGTGTTCTCATCCACGAAATGAAGCCCTGTTTTTTCCTGACTTATTTCCGCAATACTGTGGATGGGATCCTTTGAGATAATGGATAAGAACTTGGTATTTCATTGAGCTCCCATTTTGGAAAGCAAACATTTTTCCTAGTAATAGCAATTAAACTGTCTTACATGCTATCAAACAGGCTCTGTGGTTAAAATACCAATCATCTAAGACTCAAAAAGGAAGTCAGTTTCCAAGGATGAGTTTGGAGATAGTTACGGACCTAGAAAGTCATGCTGAGCCCGGAAGCTGCAGTGGGGAGCCCCTGGCAACCAAGGATGATCTCAGAGTCTTGGGAATCTTCAGGAGGCAGTCAATGGGAGGGGGGAGGGTATTCAGTTGGAAATGAAAGACAATTTATTTTGCATTTTGCCAGGTGTCACCTGGGCTCACCACAAAGAAAAGGTGATAAAGAAACAGCAAATCTTCTATGTGATACTATGTGTGTCCAGGCTTAGCAGGACTGGGAGGCACTCACAAAGACCAGTACAGATTAGCAGGTAGAGCAGGGGCCACAGGAGATCCGAAGGAAAGCAAGGTAGCGGGCAGGGAGCCCAGCCTGCTTTGGGGTACAGGCTCTCTGGGACCAGGCAAAGGAGGCTGAGCTGCAGGGGGTGGACAGCAGGTCCATGAGGCACTCACCAGACCCAGCAGCCAGCTCTGTGCAAGGCTCAAGGCCTTCCCTCGCATCTAGCCAGGCCCAAAGCCCCTGCTTCTTTGGGGTCCCAATCCTTGCAGTCACCAGCATCCTCAGATGATTCTTCTGTGAACCAGGGTATGTGGCTCTGGTGTGGGCTGGGCTGTGACCCGATTCTTTCCTGAGCACATTGTGTGGACATGGCCAATCCACAGCTCTGCCCGGGCCACCCCATTTTCTTTCAAACGGCAAGGTTGGCTCAAATGCTGCCGGGACTCCTTCCAACCTGGCCTCGTATTTCTTTCTGATCCATGACTGGCTTCTAAGACAATATCAAGAGCCCATATAGCATAGATGTCTGGAGACTGAGGAGTAGGCTTAGTAGCTTTCTGAAGCTATAGTAGTTTCACCTGAAAAGCAAACATTGGGCTATGGGATGCCTAAAAAAATTAAGCAAAATTACAGAATTTCAGCAGTTCCAAAAGAATAGAAAATAAGGATTTGCACAGATATCTGCACGTGTATGTTAATAGCAGTTTATTCACAGCCAAAAGTTGGACACAACCCATATGTCCCCTGATAGAAGAATGGGCAAATAGGAGGGGGATATGTGTGCCAGGGTGTCGGTGCTTGGCCTTCCCAAGCAAGGACATCCTGCTGCACGCTACAACACGGGAAGCTCTCAAACATTATGCTGAATGCAATAAGCCCGGCACAGAAGGTCAAGTATTGTATTGATTACACCTCCGAGAGGTCGAATTCTTAGAGGCTGGGTGTGGAAAGGCAGAGGTGAGGGCCGAGAGAGTGGGTGATGCAGAGTTATTGCTTGCTGAGTACGGAGTCTGAGCTTGGGAGCATTGACAACTAGCAGTAACGGGTGCACAATAAGCTAAATACACTAGATGACATTGAAATATACATTTTAAGTGGCTAAAATAGCATATTTTATATTATATAGATATTACCACATTAAAAGGCAAGTGTTTGAATGTTTACATGTGCTAATGTCTTCTAGTTGGCACTCAAAGCAATGTCAATAAAGCATGATTTGTGCTGGCCCGCTGCCTTTTTATAGAAATGAAACCGAGCATCAGATAACTAATTTTAAAAATTAATTAAAGTGAGGAATCACTAACAATGACTTTTTATACATTAATTCTTAACATCTAAATATACCTTTATTCACCTTGGAGACTTTCTCGTTGTGTCTGCTTTGATGAGTGCCATTCAGCATGGCTTTCCACATGCAGGATAAAGCTGGTTAAATGAAACTGGGACATCAGTGGTGACGGTCACCTAGGTGGTGACCTGGGGTGGGGTGTTGCAGCGGGAAAGGGTATAGGGGCCTCTGGGTCCTGGCCGTGAGCCCTCCAGGAAGGTTATGGAGTTCATCGTCTGCTAATGCATTGAGCTCCCATGGGTGGTGTTCATGTGTGTGGGTGTCAGCGTCAGCTCAGTAATCCACACTCAGAGCAAAGAGAGAAATATATGGGGCCCCTGAGCTGCTTCCTTGTGCAGGAGGTCTGAGTGCCAGCATGGGCTTTGGAGGCAACGGGGAGAAAAGGCTCATCGGGCAGCAGGGCCACGCGGGGCTGGGGTGGATGAGATGAGGGGAGTCTGAGAAAACAGAAAAAAATGAAATAGCGATGCATTAAGGTGAGGAACAGAGGCGCTGAGGAGTTATAACAATCCCTCTTTCCGTTTCCCATCGGTTATTTCCTAAACCACAATATGACAAATCTAATGCATTCTCCTCTTCTGGGTGACAGTTTAGATAAGTTATTTCTCTGACATGGTCTTTGTATTTGGGAGAGAATGAGCCTTTTCTAGGCATTTTAAGTATGATTTGAATAAAGGCAGAGGGAGGAATTGGATTCAGAAATAATCCTATCACAATATATAAAGCACAAAAAATGAAAATTGTAATCTCACAAAATATCCAAATAGCCTGCTTTTATTTCCAAAATGTTTTCCTAGAACCTGGGCGAGATCCCACAGAAACCTAAGCATTAGATTTCTCATATTGTGGTTTGGGGGTTGGGGGGGAGAGAGACAGAGAGAGAGAGAGAGAGAGAGAGAGAGAGAGAGAGAGAGAGAGAGAG
>NDGM011235919.1:13248-42408 GCA_002564305.1 Octomys mimax | reverse complement strand
CCCGCCTCCTGACCTGGGAAGGTTTGAGCTTTCGGTCTGTCGGCGCTTCACTCCCTGTTACGCAGGCAGGAACCGCTGTGCTTGGGGGCCCCAGCTTTCTGTGACAGATGCTGGTGTCCGTGCTTATGCTGGACGTTGATGTGTGTTTTCTTGGAGTTAACTCTCAGGGCAACATTTAGCCTCATAAAATGAGCTGCAAATCACTATCTGCACTTCAAAGTTTTGCCGATGAGCTTTTTATTAAGACTTGCACTTAATAAATGTGGACATATTTAGATTATCTGTTTCTTTTAAGGCCAGCTTTGGTAACTGTTTTTCTTTCCAGATGTTTGTGTATTTCATGTGTGTCTTGAAACTGATTAGCATAGTTATTTGTACTATTTCTTTTTCATGTGAGTAAGGTAAGTATTGATATGATTCAGGCCTGGTGAAATTAATTAACACCTTCTTTCTTCTTAAGTCCGGCTTATCAGTTTTAGTAACTTTTCTAAGAACCCTTTTTTAGTTCTATAAACCATTTTCCTCCCATCCCACACACATTCTGCCCTGCTGCTTACTTTTGCATTAATTTGCTCTGTTTCTGGCCTCTTAACTTGGATGTTTTGGTCTTTGATTCTGAACTTTTTATTTTTTTACTTTGTAAGATTCAATACCATGCAGTAGCCTTGTCCCACTTCTCCAGCTACGTTCCATGCATTGTCGTACAGTTTCATTGTTACTGAGTGTGAAGGGTTTTTTTTTTCAATTTCCATGTGATTTTTTTCTTTTATCTGGTACTATTTTAGTGAAGAATGACATTTTACTTGGTACAGGGGATCAAACTCAGGACCTTGCACCTTCCAGGCAGGCATTTATGCTGCTGAGCTATCTCCCCAGCCCTATCTGATACTATTTTAAAAACCGTTATTCAATTTTCAAGTCTTTAGTGATGTTTAAGGTGTGATTTGCTTGTTAGTTACTAATTTGGGAATTAATACCTTTATATCCTTGAAATTTGTTAAGACTTATAGCAAAATTTATAGCAGACTTATAGACTTATTTATGTGACTATGTCAAAAATAAAAATTAAAATAAGTATATATCCTGCTATTATTTAGTGTAATATTTTATAAATTCACTTAGGTCTAATAGATTTATAGACTCAGTATTTTGTTCATACTGATTTTGTGTATTTATTTTGTCAATCATTGAGAGAAAAGTGTTTAATTTTCTATCTATAATTATGAACATGTCTCTTTTTTAAGAGTCTCATGCTCTACCGACTGAGCTAGCCGGGCAACACATGTCTCTTTTTTAGTATTGATCTTTTCTCTGTATACTTCGAAGCTTATTAATTAGGTACAGCATATTTGGGAATGCTTTGTCTTTTTGCTGTGTAAACTCTCTTGTGAAACTATCTTTATCTCTGTCGTTCTTTATCCTGAATTTATCCGCCCTTCTTATAACAGTATTTGCAGGTAAATCTTTTTCTCTGTCTCTGCATATAATTCATATGTGTCTTTATCTGCAACATGTGCTTCTTGGAACTGCTAGCGCTGTGTGTTGTGTTTATCCACTCTAAATCTGTGTGTTCTATTGCAGTGTTTCCGCCACTTAACATGTAATCTAAACATCTATAATTTTGGATTAACTATTTTGTAATCTGTCTATTCTGATCTTTGTTTTTCATTTTTATTTAACTTTTTAATGATTTTTAAATATTTAATTTGTAACATTCTATTTTCTCTCTATAATTAGGCATATGTTTTTGTTTAGGATTTTTACTGATTGTTCTAGAACTTAAACATATGAAGTTCATTTTTCCTTTAAAAAAAAGTTAAGACTTAGAAAATTATGGCTTATGTGTACTATGTGCATTCACTGATTAATCCCATTTCTAGAACTTTAAGCCAGTGAGGTGGTAGCTTGAAGGGGCTCGCCATCAAGCAAGGATTACAGAGCCCGCCGTTGGACAGTAGGGTTTCATAAAGAAGCAGCCTTGGGCCGGAGAGATAGCTCGGACTAAGGACCTGCTTAGGCAAGCTCAGGGACCACGGTTCTAGTCCCAGCACCACATGCCACACCAGCCCCACCTACAGGCGTGCTGAGCTGGCCACCCATGAGTCCAGCGTGCTGGCACACACCTGGAGTCCTAGTGCTGGGGAGGCTGAAACAGAAAGATCACTAGGAGTCCGAGCTGCATAGTGAGACCCTGTACCAAGTACATTAAAAAAGAAAAGAAGGAGCAGAAGCAGCCTTTGCCGTCTGGTTTGATCCAGCCTTCACTTCTGCCCTGGGCTTCGTCCTCTTCATTCCACAGGTGGCGTTCTTGGGGGCAGGGCATCTCTAGCAGCCTGGTCCTTGCTCATCCTTTGTTACCTTAGTTTTCATAGCCTCTGTCTCACTTGGCTTCTTCCCACATGCTGTCTTCCAGTTCCTTGCAACTGTAGCTGATCACATCGCATGCGTGATGTATAACTGCAGCTAATCTCTGCGCATGCTTTCTTGGAGCCCTAAAAGCTTGGTTTGGATGCTCACATTGCTTCCACTGGACACACCGTTAACACCTACTGTGCAGCTAGGCATGCATTGATAACAGTGGGGCAAAATTTGAAATTTAGATGTCGTTGACTCAAAAACATTATAGCAATGTACATGCTATACTATTTTCAACACTTTGTGTTTTTTCCTATAGGAAATGAGATGTCTTCTTTTGTTTTAAAATTTTCTCTTGAAAAAATAATATGAATTTTTTTTGCTTGTGAGAAGATACCTGTTGGAAGCCTGAAAATATAGAACCATGGAGAAAAAAGCAGGAGACAGAAATGGTAGCATTCCAACAATTTCTTTCTTTCTTTCTTTCTTTTTTTTGTATTTTAGTAAGGGTCTACAGGGTCTCATTACATAGATTGGACTCAGAATAATCTGCCTGTGTTCAGCCTCCCAAGAGCTGCAATTACAGGTGCATGCTACCATGTCCAGTCTTAATCACTGTCTCAGCACACCCTGGGTGGCAGGGCCAGCATGGCAGGCTGGGGATCGAACCCCTGCCACTGTGTCAGCCTAAGCAGGTGCTTTAGTCCACTGAGCTATTTGGCCGGCCTCCAACAATTTCTGTATAAAAGATGATTTACAAAACTTGGCTATGTCAGTGGCAGCCAGATGAGAGAGGTGAAGATACTTATCCAGGCTTGACCTCTCTTTCAGTGGTTCAATGTGTGTTTTCCCACTGGATTCTCACATGCCTCTAATTGTACATCAACTCAAGTTTGACATGAATAATGATAGTAATAAAGGCTAATATTTATTTAATTATTTATTTATGAATAACACCAAATATTGATTCCCTGCTCTGTGCCAGGTGTCCACGTGTCCTAAGGAGGGGCCGGTGGGATTTCAGTGACTGACCGAGCTGTGCAGGACCCGGCCCCACCTCTGCCTGTGCCGTGTGAATTGCCTGAGGGCTGGCTTGGTTGTTTCTTTTTCACCTTTTCTTCTCATTGCATTTGCTTCCTTGAACCATGACTCATATCTGCCCATTTCTAATATGGCCTGGCTCAGCTGAAATCTTCAAATCTTTTCTTCCAGGGTTTTCTCTTCCTTCCTCTTACTGTCAGAGAAATGCCATGCTTTTGCCTGTATCCCTGTCTCAGAGACACATAGCGGTTTCCAGTTACTCGCTAGATCTCAAACGTTTCAGTGTTCTGGTGTTCCCAGTCAGGCCGCACCTCATCTGCACAATGCTTTCGCTGTGGGTCACCAAGGTGGGAATAGTTTTCTGTCTCTGTGTGGCTCAAAGATCATCACTTCTTTTATGTGTATTCAAATTGTTCCAATCTGAATGTCTTAAAATGTCTTTCCTCTGCTGTTTTGTCCTCTGTGGTGGGGATGGCTGTCCCCATGAGTCGTACCCTGAATTCTCTGTGCCTATAGCTTTGGTCTCCTGGGTGCATGGAGACTGTACGCCTGCATGAGGACCAGCCACCAAGAGGCAGCCTCAGAGCAGGCGGGCCAGCGGGCCGTCTCTCTGCGAAGGCATGATTTGCCAAGTTTCTCCCAGATGTGTGAGGAACACGTAATGTTTTCACTGAAGCAGTGAGATCACTCCGACTTATGACGATTTCTTCTCTAGCCTGGACAGTGCTTATTTCCTTCTGAGATATTTTCCACTTCAGTGCAATTTAAAGTCAGAACGTGTGTGGCACAGTTGCTTTTTACCCATAGCTTTGCTTTTGCCGCTGTATTGCACTGATTAGGTCTCCCCTACAGTGTTAAGTAATCATTTTTCTTTTTCTCTTTCCCAAAAGCTTAAGGACAGAATTTTATATTCTTCTCTCCTTGACTTGCCAAGTGATAAATCTAAGGTAGATTTGTCAAAAAAAAAAATCTAAGGTAGGCAGGGGAGCTAGCTCAGTGGCATAAGCGCCTGCCTGGCAAGTGCAAGTCCTGAGTTTGATCCTCAGTACAAAAAAATTTTTTTTCTAAGATAGATTTGTCAAAAAAAAGTCTTCTTTTTTCCTTGTGGGAATAGGGTTGTATAAGTATCCATAAATCAAGCTTGTTAATAATGGCCCCAAATGTAATTTTTATTCTATTTAACATATCAGTTTGTAGGAATTCTCAATCTCTTATATAATTATATTAATTTTTTTGTAATTTAGTCAATTCACTATATGTACTTTCAGGTTATACTCTTCTGTGCATCAAGGACTATCATAATGTGCTTGTATGTTATTCCTTTTGTCACTTTGTCATCTTGATATCTACTAGTCTTTTTCACCCTAAATTTTATTTGTTAAAACATTTAAGTTGGTCTAGTTGGGTAATCACCAATAATGATTTCATAATGACTTTTCTCCAAATGGTATTTAAAACCATGTTACCCTAATAGTTAACTACAATTTGCTACCATAATATAAGGCTCTGATGTTAAAAATGAGCTATGTGCTGGTCTTCTATTGGTCAAATTATTATGAAGGTGACACGCTCCTAAGGATAGCTTGACGTTCATGTGTAAAAATGTCACAGGTTCCTGTGGGTTGTGCGTGAACACTACCCTGAGGGTGGTGTAATTCATTGCTCTTCCCGGCTCCTTCATGCCACCCACACCTGTTCACACTTCAGGGAAGCAAGCGCGGACTAGATTAACGTCTGTCAGTTTGTGTTCCGGGCCCCTGGATGTGCTTATTTGATGTAAAATAGCACAGGCTACTTCAGACGTCATATATGCATTCGTTCTACGAATGACAGTACATTTGTTTTAAATAGAAATAAAGCACGTCAGCCTGATGGCTCGTTCCGGCCAGCAGGCAGTTACTCTCCTCTGCCAGGCCTGCTAAGTGCGCTTTATGCAAACGGGGAACCAGGCCTGAACCTTGGCAGTTATTTTCTTAATAACTTTTTTTTTTTTTTTTGGTGGAACCAGGGATTGAATTCAGGCCCTTGCGCTTGCCAGGGAAGCGCTTATTCCACTGAGCCATCTCCCCGGCCCCCTGGCAGTTATTTTCTAGGAGAAGCGAGAAGACTTCAGTATGATGAGGCAGTGAACAGAACAGAGCTAATGCAGGGGTCATAGACACAGGCAGTGCTGCTGGTGGTTTTTCTGCGGGCGGTGTGGCACCTGTGTGCCCAAGGCGGTGGGCAGTTCTTTACTCCGTATCATAAGAAAAATATAAGAGCAGGACCTAGGGGAAAGAATTGAAGATACGACGTTGACAGATTTGTAGGACAAGCCGCGAGGCTAGGGGCTCCCAGCGGAAAGGTGCGGAGTGCGCAGTCTCAGTACGCGCTCTGGCCAGCCGCGCTGTACACTTCCGCAGACCGAGACTCGCGCCTGCCGCCCTGCAGCCCTCCGGCCACCCGGAGCGCGACCCCCAGCCGTCCCAGTGCTTGCGCCCGCCCGCTCGCTGGGGCGACCTCCTCAGCTCCGCAGTTGCTTCATCGGTTGTGAGCTTGACGCGGGCAGCAGTTCGTGCTCATGGGGCACTCTGCTCCCCCGCCCGCCGCTGCCCAGGCGCCCACCTGCCTGCCTGCAGGTGTACCCCAGAGTCCCTCGAGCCCCGCCTGTCTCTTCTTGGCTTCGGCTACCCAGGAGCTCCCAAAGCCTGGCTGTGTAAGCCTACCTCTGAGGACAGGCACTGTCTCCGCGCTCTCTGATGACTTCCTGGTAAAGGTCGTCTGGTGCCTCATTCCTGAATCGCTGTCACTCTGCTACATCGGCCTGTCTTAGCACTGCTTGAATTTGGTCACTCTTCTGCCCAACGGAGGGGGCTTGTTTTTTATTCTTTTTATTTGTAACACATCAATTTTCTTGCTTTGCTTTTTAATTCTAACACTTTCTTCAAGGCTCAGCTTTAATCTTATGGAAAAACCGCGCTCCTCCCAAGCGCACCTTCCCTTTCCCACTTGGTTAAAGTGGTATGAGTTGCCGGTCTTCCCTTCTAAGCCTGCGGGAGAGCAGGGGCAAGGTGTGCTCCCCGCAGTAGCAGGCACGCAGCGGGTTCACATGTTGAGTTAAAAATACCCTGACGAATGGAAGTTATAAAGTAGACAGGTTGATTGTAATGGATGTAAAACCTTAAGCATCTTGAACATGTTGCTTCTGAATTCAGGGCAAATTTCATATAAAGAACTGTTGTTAAACTTTTTACATAAAGTCTTTCATCCAACCTTACTGCTAATGTCAGAACACCATGATAATGGAATTTCACCTCCTTGCACATAGCAACTGTATTCTTGAAGGACAAAGATTTCTTATCTTGAGAATATCCAGGAGAATGCAGGAATGTGTCTGAGGCAGACAGTTTTAAGTGAGTAATTTTAGGCTTTTGGTTTGCTTGGTTTCTGAGCAGGGTCTGACCATGTCATTCAAGCTGCTCCTGAACTCACTGCTAGACCCAGGCTGATCTTGAACTCATGACAGTTCTCCTGCCTCAGCCTCCGAGTACTGAGATTACAGGGGTGTGCCACCATACCCAGCAATACTTGGTATTTTAAGCAGTGATATCATAAGATTAAAAATGCCCACAAACCCAATGTGACGGTGTAAGGGGCAGCACCCCACTGGAATATGAAATGTGGTGTGTTTGTTTTAAAGCACAACTGCAGTAATGCTTTTTGGAGGGCTGCTGTCCTGTGTCCCAGGTGACAAAGTGTATCTGACAGGTCTGACATGTGCCAACCTGGCCTGCTGGGGACCATCGCTGTGGGGGCTGACGACCAGATAGAAAGTCTGGCCAGGAGCGTTTCAGTCGCTGTCCTGGGACAGTTTGTGTTTGTCCTTGATTTTAAAGCAAATTTGTAGCTTTCTGCTTCACCTTTGCCTCACTAGCAGAGAAAACCAGCTAGTGCATGAATGTCTTGCGTTTTTAGCTTCTGCAACGGCACTTTTATAGGTGCCGGCTGTCTCAGGGCCTTTGGTGAAACATTTGGCTTTCCTGCCAGCAGAACACCGTGCGGCCTGGCGCCCCTTTGCACTTGTGCTTTGACCCACGTGCCTGCGAGCAAGCGATTGAAAGCCCAGGGAAGCTTCGCCGTGCTCTGCCTGCCCGCAGCTCCGAATCCAGGCAGAGGCTCTGGCAGGCTGCGTGGCCAAGTGGCTCAGAAAGCTGCCCGCGGCTCAGCTCCTGGTCCCAGCCTCCAGTCAGGGTGAGCAAGTATTGTTGTTTACTGTTGGTTCTCATTCCTACCATTCATAAGCTACTGGCCAGTACCACTTTTAAGGAAGCCGTAACATCTTTCAGTTCTTCTTTTATCTGTAATGATTGTTTTGGAATACAAAATGTTCTGAATAACTAAAAATAATTAATTGTTGAAGCTTTAAAATAATTCATTGATGAAACCTTCCTAAAATATTATGGTAGACTGAAATAATTGATGACTTTTAACTTTTAGTTTTAAAACTACTGAAATTTCTTCTGAGGCCTGTTTAATAATTTATCCAGGTAAAAATTAAGAACCTTTAGAAATTTATTGTATTAGTTGTGTACTCTTTCATACTTATGCTAATGGTCATATTAGGAGGAAAACTCACAATTGTTGACTTAAATTTCTATCTGTGGGTTTAGTATTTGTACATTTCAAAAGGAAAAAGATAGTTCAGAGGAGAACAGGCCACGCACACAAGCTCTTCATGACGTATAAGGGATGGAATGCTTTTAAAAGATGAGTATGTGGTCATTTCCCTCTTCCCAGAAAAATCAAACATGCAAAGAAAACTTACAGTGACTCCTGCCGCTGATGCAGGATGCCCTCCATGGCTATGATCTGCTCTGGAGGTGACAGACTCCAGGACAAGCATCTTAGAAGGCTGCACAGTGCAGCCCAGGTGCCTGTGCTCTGGGCCCAACTCTGGGACAGCAGAGTCCCCAAGGGAATGAGCTTTCCCAGAAAATCTGAGGCAGAAAATAGCTCTGGCTCAGGAATCAGATCCCACAGGCATCCCTAGCAGGTGGCAGAGAGGCCAGCAGCCACCACCTCTAAGACGGCATAGATGAACAACAATGCCTGCCACAGGTGGCAAAACCATGCACCAGCCAGGCATGAGGAAAATACAGGGAAGGGGCCCAGGCAGCTGAGTGAAGGGAGCAGAGGAGCCCAGCCCCGGGAGGGGCTCCCAAGTAGAAGCCCTGGACTTTTTGCACTGAATAGTTTTGAAAAAGAGACAAAAGCTCCCATCCTTGAGGTTAAGAAGAAAAAGTAACATGATGACAAGAAGAAGAAATGGTTAAAATTTATGAAGGGATATACAGCATGAACATTTCTAATCCCTTCTTGTTTCTCCATAAACTGGTATTTTAAAATCCTGCTGCAGGTTGTTGTACTAAATGTGGGTTGGCATGGATTAAGCACCTGCTCAGGCAAGCACAGGGACCAGGGTTCGATCTCAAGTCCCGTATGCTGTGCTGGCTCTGCCCCAGGGTGCACTGAACCAGCGACTGAGTCTGGGTGTGGTGGCGCACCCCTGTAATCCCAGCGCTGGGGAGGCTGGAAACAGGAGGATCACTGAGTCGGAGCTGCATAGTGAGACCCTGTACTTTAAATACATAAAAAAAATGAATAAATAAATAAATGTGGGTTAGTGTATGTTCTGCCAAGGCCTCCATGGCTGTAGTCGCTTGGAGGCCGTATTGTGGCGCGTGGTCCTCACACTGGCTGCTGCTTTCCGACGTCTCCCCAGCCCCTGGTGTTCATAGGACGCTAATAAGTGTGCCTCTGAAGGGACTCACAAACACAGTGGAATGGATAAGAGCTGCGTGGTAAGCATCTCGGTTTCATTTTATTGTTGAACATCTTTATAGGACAGTCAACATTTCTCCCTAACTCACAATGATCATTTTGAGGTGTAATGCCACAATTTTGGGTGATTAAAATAAATGTGTACATTTTGAAACAGTCCTGGGCATGGAGTAGGTGCCTGATGCCTACAGTGTGGGCCATGTGCTAAGGTCTGACCAGAGGTTAGCTTCTCCAAGCGTCTCCCTGACACAATAAGATGTGTCAGTCCTTTTGGTTACAACCTGTATTTTTTTTAAAGCTGTGTCAGCCCTTTTTGTTATACTCTGTATTTTCTGATTAAAGCTGAATGCAAAATGTAAAGAGCCTGAATTCTTCACTGTGAAGTGTCACCAGTGTTTTGAAACAACCCCTGGAAAGGCTGCTCCTCACCTGCTTTCCTGTTTTCTGGGGATCGCACCTACAGCCTTTGCACTGAGCTACACCCCAGCCCTTATTTATTTTGAGACAGAGACTTTCTAAATTGCTAAACGGCCCAGACTGGGCTTGAATTTGAGATCTTCCTGGCTCACCCTGCCAGAGCGCTGGGACCCCAGGTGTGCGCCACCAGTTCTGGCTGTTTTCCATGAGCACCAAAAGCGTGGTTTAGTAAGAGTGGAGCTTTTCTCTGTTGCCTGTGCTTCTGGGCCTTCCTACAAGGCAGTCTGCATGTGTAGAAATGTCCAGCCAACCTTGTGCCCTTCGGTGTGATGCTTGGGGCAAACCAGCCGCATGTTCAGTCCCTGCCTGCAGCCCTTCATGGGTCCTCAGGGTCTTGGGGCTCCTTCTTGAGTGACACTGGGTATCTATGTCTTTCATCATCAGTTGTGAATTAGAAGACTTTCCTGCTAATGAGCAAAGTCATTAATAAGATATAGCATAAAGTGTGAAAATAAATGAATGCGACATGAACGCACACAAGGCATGCTGAGCATGCAGTGTTGTTTCAGACAAAATGGATTCGAGGAGGCGACTGCTAAACATGGAAAGGAAGTCATTCAGGGGATAGACTGCGCAACAGAGATGCAACAGCTTCCGAGAGCCCCGTGCCGATGCACAAAACAACTGAAACATGTAAGGCGGATGTTGGCAGAAACACAGGGAGGAGTAGGCAGGCATCAGCTACTGAGCATTCCATGCAGTTGAAAGGGCGAAAGTAGAGGCAATTGAAGACGTCAGGCCAATGAATATGGACATTTTCTTTTATTATTTTATTGCACTTATTTTATTTAATTGTGAGACTGGGCATCAAACCTGGGGTACTCTATACTGAACTACATCCCCAGGCCTCTTACTGTTTTTAGAGACAGGGTCTCCTTAAGCTGCCCAGGCTGGCTTTGAGCTCCGAATCCTCCTGCCTCAGCCAAGCAGCCGGGATTACAGGCCTGTGTCAGCCTTCCTGTAGAGAATGTGGCTATATTATTAAATACTGTGAGAAATTATAAAAATTGACCTGGGGTTATATCACAAAAAGTTATTCAACACATTTCTAAATATAGAAATTGCATAATACATCTTATTGGTCATAATACAAAGCTAAAAAATTAAAAGTAAGTTTAGGGGCTCGGGAGATAGCTCGGCAGTGTAAGCAACTGCCTTGCAAGCACAAGGACCTGGGTTCGATCCGGGGTAACGCATGCTGTGCGAGCCTCAGGACTCTGGGAGCATCATGATGACCACAGAAACAGCGTAGGGCTGTGGAAACTGAGCATGGCGGTGCATGCCTATAATCCCAGCTCTAGGGAGGCTAAGACAGGAGGATCGGAATCCGAGTTGTGTAGTGAGACCCTGTACCAAATGAACAAATAAAAGATTTTTAAAATAAATTTTAAATAAAGTACATTTAAAAAGGAAACCTCCAAACATTTATAAATTAACATTTTTGGTTACATCTACAAGACTGAATTCTGATGTTCTCATTTTTCTAAACCATCTAATCAGCATGATTTTATTTCCCAATTTCTGTGGTAACTACTAAACCAAAATTATACTCACTAGACAATTTTTCAAAAAGTGGAAACACCAACATAAGACCTTGCAAATGAAAAAATAAATTCAGAGCCCAAATTACATTTTATGTTTCTCATAATTCACAAAGAGAGAAAATATTAGCTACTAATTTATTTAAGAAATTTAAGAATGAATAATGAAAGTTTTTTTTAAATATAGGAAAACAAAAAAATTTGTTAAAAAAATTAAACTTGAAGAAATAAGAAGCAAACTAATAAGTCAAGCCATGGCAAAGATAATAATGAAAATGCGAACCCACGTTAAGGAGGAAAACTCAGCGAGTGGGCTGACGTCCAGAACTTGGCAAGATGACTGCTGAGTGATGGGGCGTTTGGAGATGGGGCTGGCTTCCCTTGGGGCCTGGAGCCAGTGTCCACACAGAAGAAACGCCATCTGTGATGCCTGGGTTCCAGCCTGGGGCGGGCCCGTAAGGGGGAAGCAGTGTCCCACTCCTAGCGCCAGGCCTAGGGGGCCGTGCCTCCCCGTGCTGCCTCGCCAGGAGGGTCTGAGAGGGTTGCATGGAGCAGCTGCAAAGCCACCAGCAGGCAGGGTTGTTCTGCAGAGGACCTCTGTGAAGGGCGCCCAAGTGGGGTGCTCATGGACGCAGCATACTTTCTCAGGGAAATGGAGTGTTCGGGGAAAATTTAGAAGAACAAAATTGAAGCAAATAAGAGTGGAAAATTAAAAAAGAATAATGACCATAATTCTCCCCCACATTGTCTCTGTATTCAGACAGTTTTATGCCTGCACACTTTTTAACTTGCAATGAGCAAACACCATACTATATAAATTTCTTCAGAACATTCTAAAAGACAATTTGCTGTCAGTTCATTTTGCAAAGACAGAATAATCTTGATGCTCATGTTCGAAAAATATACAACAGCAAAGAACATTCTAGACCTGTCTGGTGGAGACTATAGATGTATAAATGCCAGGCAGCGTATTAGCAAACGTAATTCAGTACCTACTGGAAGGCCCAGCCATGACGAGCAGGCATTGCTTAGCCCAGACCCACAGCGAGGACACTGGCAGTATTCAGCGTCCTGTATCAGGCTTCCCAAGGGGAACCCAGAATTGCACTCAGCTGAAAGAGTGGGAGAAACCTTCTCCTATTCCTGATGTTTCAGAAAACTTCATCCTGTAGTATGGATGGGAAGATTTCTTGCCATGATAATGTCTTCACCTCATAGCAAAATATTTGAGTGGTTTGCGTGAGAATTACTGTGACAGCAGCCGCTTGGCAGAACTGGGGGTTGAACTCAGGCCCTTACGCCTGCCAGGGAAGTGCTTATTCTACTGAGCCATCTCCCCAGCCCCCGAAATATTCTATCATGACACAAATTTTGCCTAGTCACTAAATTGCCGAGGCTGGGTGTAAGCTTGTGAGCCTCCTGCCTCAGCTTCCCAGAGTGCTGGGACCACAGGCGGGGCCTCCACACCTACCTTGGCACAGGGCCTCCTGCCTCACCCTCACAGCGTGAAAGCCCAAGCCAGGCGGGTGAAGCCCTGCTTCAGGGCCTTTTCTCACATGCCCATACCTGCATGAGGGAGGCCTTGTGGCCCATCACCCCTAGGGAACCTCTTTTAGTTCTGTCACCTTGGCAACACCTACATTGGGAAGCAGCTCATTTCGATTAACAGCTTAAAACCAGCACCAACAGCTTCGTAAGGACAACCCATAATCCCCCACCTGCTCACCCCCTCCACACTTTCTAATAATTCTATCTTCATTTCAGTTCGACCATTATTGCTCACAGATTTTAAATATACTTAGGAACATTTTTTTATTCAACCAAGTGTAAACGTATAACTTGATTCTCCACTGTACAATCAGATGACTGGTTTTCCAGCATTCTTAATCAAACTCCTGTTCAACGTGTAGAGTGTTGATCAGTGCTAACTATATTTAATGATAAATAGCTTCCTGATTTTATTTTTAAGCAGATGTTCAATACTTTATTCCTGTTGCCCTTTTTTATTGATGCTAAGAATCAAACTCAGGACCTTGCACTTGCTAGGCAGACCCTGTACCACTGAGCTACATCCCCGGCCTGACATATCTATATAAATAGAGGCTTAGGTAACTTTTTCTGCCTACCAGGGTTAGGTAACAAAGCAGATGATTTAAGAAAATGTGTACTAGAAAATGCACGTCTGAAAGTACACTAAGGCATACAAATTAATCCAGTAGAAGAGACAAAGCACTTTTAATGATAATATATTTCCATCTGTAGTGAAGTCATATATTCACTCAGAAGAAACATTTAAAGCCATATTATTTATGTTTTTCTTTGAAAAGATAGCTATAATGAAAAGGCAACCCTAAATAATCATGAATGTATTACATAATAAAGGATTTTCCATGGTGCTCTGATGGGAATTCATATAAATCCAGTGAAATTAATGCTTTGTAGTAAGTTTTAATACAATTAACTGTTGTGAGTTAGCTGCTGCACCATCTAACGGCATGTGCTGTGATCAGGGCCAACCACTTTCTCTGCTCCTTAGCTCATGGATAAAGTAGTCTCATGTTTGGAAGAAAGCTAGAGCCCAGCTTCAGAAATTCCAGCAGGGACACCCAGGAAGTGCAGGGCTCCCTGGCGGCCGCAGAGGCCCCATCCCGAGAGCAGATCCGTTCTGCCCGCGGCTTCAGAGCAAGTCTTGTTCCATGGCTGCTTTCAGAGTTAGCGAGGCAAGCAGCTCGGGAACTCACATCCTGCCCCTGCCGGGCCTTGGTGACATGGGCCGAGTGATTGCCTCGTCTTCGGGGCAGTGCTGCAGGCTGTCATTCGGGACAGCAGCCACAGGGCCTGGCGGATGACCCTGGCAGGACAGATAGACAGTTGAGCTCAAACTAAGTCCAGAAGCAGCTTGGCTGCAGTGACGTGGACCAGTGCTTTCCACTCTGTGCGCTAGCCAGCTGCGGAGGTCTGCCTACCTCAGGCCCCTTCACCAAGGACAGAATGTGCAGCCTCCTCAGATAACTGGCTCACCGGGCTACAGACAGTCATCAAATGCCTGGCTGTCAAGACAGTTTTGCCCAAATTATGAATATTAAAAAAAATCTTTATAAAATTATTATAAATCTGTTAGGAAATAAGTGCAATGCAAGAATTTGATGCATCTTGAAATGCATGGAGGAGACCCAATAATAGAGTAAGATGAACACTTCAATCAGTAGCTGGGCATGGTGGCACACACCTATAATCCCAGGCTCCCAGCAAGCAAGATGAGGCCAGCCTGGACTACATAGCAAATTCAAGACCAAACTAAACTACATAGCAAGACCCTCTCTCAATAAACGTAATAATAATAATAAATCAGTAGCCACTCTACCTTGGGTTATGGCTTATATATAAATGTCCCCCAGAGCTTCAGCAGCCGTAGGTAGGCTTTTAGAGGTGCCTGAATCATGCATGTGTGGTGATAGGTTCAAAACTGTGATACTGGGATTGGTTCATGATGTGATGCTGGGATTAAGGCTAACCCATCCCCGTGTGTGTGCTTCCCGCCCTAGGGCTGGTGAGCCTGGATAAGGTACAAGGGACAGAGAGAGGGGGATGCTCGCTGCTGCTGCTTGCTGCCTCCTGCCTTCCACGCCATGGACTGTTGGTCTTCTGCCTCCCTCAGCCACACCTCCCTGCCTGGAGCCAGCCAGCCAGCTAGGGCCTGAGACGCCTACAAATGGAGCTGAAAGCAAGCTTTCCTGCTTTAAACTTGGGCACTGGGTATTAAGTCCCAGCAATGCGAAAAGTAACCAAGATGCTCTGAGCCACCCATTTCTTTAGTTTGGCCATTCCTAAGTGAAATGTGATCTTCGTTCTCTTTACTGGGAATCCTCTATTCCCTGCTTGCTTTTCCCTCTCCTCCAGTCATGGATAAATAGATTTGGTTACTTTTGTCGTTCTCCTCTTACTAGAATATTCTCTTTAGGAGGGTAGAGGTTTTTTCCTGTTAACTGTGATATTGGAGACTTTCAAAGGGTCCTTGACCATACAGAAAAAAGAAAGTGAGGATTTTGATTAAATTCATTAAAATAATCTTTAGAGTATAATATAAACAGTCAAAAGGTAAAGATTTAGTTTGCTTAAAATCTTCATTCGAATCAAATTTAAAACATTTTATTTATTTTTAATAGCAGGAAAGTAAAACACTACATCCCTTTAAACAATGTAATTTGCAAAAAAAAAAAAAAAAAGCAATTAGCCAGATATTTAACTCTGAATTTTACCTGTTTCTTTACCAATATCTTTACTTGTTGAACTTTAGCTTAGATGCAGGTGGACCTGCCCCACTCCCAATTTTGGCCAAACTTTTTAAATACACTTTTTAGGCAATTAGGAGTGCTGGAGAAGTACTTTTGATCTACGTTAAAGTTGTAGTAAGCAAATGTATAGTATTGTTCTGCAAATATGCAGAGTGTCATGGTGTATGATTCTATGAAAACACAGGCCAATGAGATCCCAGATTTGTCTCTTTTATGCATCTTTTTATGGCAGAACAACTTTCTATCCCACACTGAATTAGAATAATGATGACACTACTGTCCAGCTTTTGGCGTCACGCGCGCCTTCCACATGGCAGTGCTTGGCAGCCATAAGTGTGCAGATCAAATCTCACTTCCTAGATCTAGCTGTAATCATACATATTTAAACTAAAAGTGTTTGGTTATAATTTCCTGCCTTATGCTAATAATGTGTGTTAAAATTTTGCACAAGTCCAATTAAAGTGAAAAAAAGCAGTTTGTCTCTTATTTTGGGAACATAAATGCTGCTATACAGAACAAAATAGATTACTACCAGGTGGTATGTATTTGTTAACTGCCTGGCTTGCTGAAAATAGGACCACACATTAAGGTCTCACCTTAAACCTAAAAAAATTTCTGACTTATATTCACATATTTTGTCAAAGGTTTAAAATTTTGGCATTTGTAGGTGAGCAACATTTCAGATAAGCACATTTATTTATTTTTACTTATTTATCTATGACTTTTTGAGACAGAGTCTTGCTATGCAGTTCAGGCTGGTCTTTAGCTCATTTTGTCACCCAGGTTGGTCTCAATCTCACAACAGTCCTCCTGCCTCAGCCTTCTGAGTGCTGGGATTACCAGTGTGCCAGCAGCCCGGCCAGATAACCAAATGTGAAGTTATGCTTTGGGAGAGACTAAAATCTTTAGTCTTAGTTATTAAGAACTGCAAGGGCTTCAGGATAAACATGCCTAGTTTTGTATCAATTTGCATACTAGGAAAAGAAGATTTGGTATAAATATATGTACAACATGGTTATACAGGACATAAACCAGAATTTTTCACATTGCTCTTTCATGAGATGCCAAGGCTCTGTGCATTTGTAAATGCAGTAGACTTCAAATTTTCTAATCTTGTGTTTTTCATGATTTGTATCATACTAATTTCTTGAAGCCTGATTTTTTCTCTTCTTTGATCTCATACTTACATCTTGGTCTTTGCCAGCTGAGTTACATTTTAGCTACCTGATGTAGTTGATGCAAAAGTGAATGGCATGTTGCCAGACCGGCAACAGCTCTTGTGGCACACACGTGAGAGCTTCGCTTTTCTGACAGCCCATCACTGCATGAAGGTGCAGGTACACGCAGGTACAGACTGTCAGCGTACACTGGATGAAGGCCTTTTTAGATTCCTTTTAATAGCTGAACTGCTAAAGTCAAACTGACCTGTCTTTGGTACAGTTCTTCTTCCTTGTGGTAAAAAGTTAAAATCCTCTCATTACTTTGAAATATGTAATGTATTATTCTTAACTGCATTCCACCCTACTGTGCAGCAACACACCAGACCCTGCTCCTCATCTCTGACTAGAATGTTTTAGTATGTTGCACTCTCTGGTCAGCCTGTCTGCTTCCTAGAGGTAGCCTTGGTAACCACATTCTCTCAACATCTTTGGGGTTGACCTTAGATTTCACAGTTGAGTCAGATCACACAAGGTCCCTGTGCACACCTGGCTTTCTTTACTTAATGTCCCCAGGCTAACCCATGCTGCTGGTCATGATGGGCTTTCCTCTTTCTTCTGCCCAGCAGCACTCCACCGTGTACGTGACTGCGTCTTCTTTCCCCATTCACCCACCAGTGGCTGTGCAGGCTGCCCGCACACCTGGGCTCTAATGAACAGGGCTGCAGTATACATGCATGTAGATGTCGCTCCTGCATACCGATTCCCTTGCCTTTGGATACAGTGGTAGGGTTGCTGGATTATACAGTAGTTCTCATTTTAATTCTTAAGGACCTTCCCTGCTGTGTTCCATAATGACTACACGTAGGTTTGTTCTTCCCTCATCTCTTATTGAGCCCCAGTGTTTTACTGTGTCTAAGGCTAAGAGAGGAAGGCCATATTGGTAGGGCCCTCGCAGACGTGACTGCTGCATGTCATCACTGAGTCAGTGACCTTGGTTTGGGTATAAAGAACCTAAGCCAAAAGTTTTCATGCTCCTCTTTCATGAGATGCTGGGATTCTGTGCAGTCAAGCGTAAGTGCAGGAGACTTAGAGTTGTCTAATCTGCCGTTTCCATAATTTGTATCAAGCTAACGTCTCCAAGCCTGATATTTTCTCTTCTCCAATCGCATGCTTACAATTTGATCTTTGTCAGCTGATAGCTGCATTTTAGCTCCATGTTGTAGTAGAAGAGAAAGTGTATGACGTGTTGCCATCTGTAGGTAAAGAGGCAGTAGCCTTGTTGATAACAGAAAAGCATAACCTAAAATGAGTTTTACTTTTTTCCCAACTGCCACAATCACCACCTTCAAACTTTTTACCAAGACATTGACCCATTCAGGATTGAGCCTGCCTTTTCAGATGCCAGGGCCTGAACATAGTAAACTAGGCACCCCACCTTTGTCATTTTGCCACATTCCTATCCTTCAAGTATCCTGTCTCAGGAAGGTCCTCTGATTTCTCACAGCTGATAAAGCCTGTCCAGCCACACTGCTGGCCATCGCCACCCCTCTGTCCCCTCCCTACATGCTCCCGGTGAACAGTGCCTACCTCCTGCAGCTCCCGTGGTGCCACTCTGCAATGACCAAGTCTGTTTCTCTTTTATTCTTCACAGAGCGCAGCAGCAGCGCCCAGCCCTGTGCTGGGCAACATCCCCCCGGGAGATGGCATGCCAGTAGGCCCTGTGCCACCAGGCTTCTTCCAGGTACTGAAGGGGCCTCTGTTGGTTTGGGGGTGGGGAGGGCGGAGGGCAGGAGGGGAGAAGGGGTGGGGCAGGGTGGGTCCTGGCAGTTCATAGCTGAAGGCAGAGCTGTGCAGCTAGCTCCAGGCAGTGAGGGTGTGCTGCTGTGCTGCCCTTCCATCCTATGTTTCCTTCTAATTAATTTATTAATTAAGCCACCTCATCATTCATCATCATTAAAAAGTAAAGGAGTTGAAATGGAAATTAACCTGGTAACTGCGGTAAATATTCGTGGGAAAGGAAGCTGAAGAAATGTTCCGGGACATATGGGCTCTTACCCCTCCACGCTTCCTCTGTTTCCCAGAGCAGACGTACCTGAGGTTGGCCACGCTTGCACTCCAGCGGAGTCAGCTCTCCTCATTTGTCGAGAATTACAGGCTGCCTCAGAGCACTTTTGAGAATCATCTTTGTGCCTGCTAAGCTGGAATTTAATGAATATCATTACATAGCATTTTAAGATCAGATTGTCAAATAGATACACTAATATTTCAAAATTTCAAGTGGCTGCCATTAGCAATGATGATAATGATTTTAGGATTATAAGATATACCTTTGTAATTTTATTCACATATTAAATCTGACCGTATTCTAACTCAACCAACCAGATTCTGAAATTTATACATAATTTTATACTGTTCTTTGGAAAAATTAAGAATTTAGAAGTTAAGGACTAGAGTTAGAAAGTATTATAAGAATTAGCATAACATGCTATATTATTAATAAATTAGGTTCTTATAAGATAATTTGTTCCTTCAGTTTTTAGATTTTCAGAGTCCTTGATAATCATTTGTTGGTTAACCCATACCCTAATTGTAGGGTACTTATAAATGTGAAAATGGAGAAATAAAATTATAAGTAATTTTGCAAAGTGCATCATTTGAATTAAAAGGTCTTAATTGGAACCTAGTACCAACTGTGGTCTTTTAGGACAGGCTTATTTGCTCAGCTGTTCCTATATTAATACTCAAGTAGTTTAGAATATTTAGGAGTCTTCTTAAAGCTCTGTCTCAGGGGTCCTTTCTTATAATCTAAGAGCAGATTATAATGTTGATTATTAATTAAACAGCCACCATTTAAGATAACGCTAATTACAGCTCACAATGGCTGCTTCCTGCGAGCGTGCCTTGCCCTAAATGCTTTCCGTATATAAGCACTTTCTGCCCACAGCAGCCCTAGGTGCGAGGTGCCCATTACCTCGCTCCCACTGCGCGAGGAGAAGCCCGCCAGGTCGCCGAGCCTCACAGAAGCAGAAGCAACGGGGCCGGAATTTACATTCAGGAAGTTTAGGCCTGGGCCATGCGTGGACCTTGCCTTTTATTTTATTTTTATTTATTTATTTATTTATTTATTTTTTGCGGAACCAGGGTTTGAACTCAGGTCCAGAGAAGTACTTATTCGGACCTTGCCTTTTAAAGGTCATAGTTGATTGTTATTCGTGATTTTATCCTCAGTTCTCTCTTGCCAGAGATGAGTTAGGGTTAGGAGTTTATCTGCTCCGCGCGGCTCACGCGCAGCTCCTGCGCAGAGGGCCGGGCTGCGGAGAAGCCCACTTCCACGCTGCGCGGTGCCGAGCCGCGGCTTCCGCGCGCCCCGCACCCGCGCCTGGTTCCACGCACCCTGCTCACCTTCCCCAACTTTTTTCAGTCTCTTCTCAAGAGCAGCTGAAGCAGAGTTAACCTGTTTGAGTGATTTCACAGTGGTAAAAACGCGAGTCCCCTGGGGGCTGGGTACCGTGTGGGCATCTAAAGGCCGCACTGTCCCACCCGGGCACTCCTACCCAGGGCAGTGGGCGGAGAGCGGAAGGCCCGGCCCGCAAGAGCGGAGAGCCACCCAGCCCGCCTGTGCTGGGAATGACGGGGCTGCAAAGGGCTCATCAGAGCAAGCAGAGGAGCGGTGGTGCCCGAGGTGGGAAGGCCTCGGGGTGGCAGCGCCCGACGGCGGGGCGCGGGGGCTGATTCCTACCCTCGCTGACAAGCAGAGGAAGGAGCCCGGCGCGCAGCTGGAAAGATGCAGCCTGTGCAGTAGGCCTTCCCGGCCTGCGAGAGCCCGAGGTGCGGTGCGCGGGGAGCCCGGAGATGTTCCCGCAGGGCTGCGGGCTGCACGTGCCGCGTTCGTGCTTTGGAGGCCTCGGGGTCCACCCAAGCCCTGCCCTCCGCGGCCTAAAGGCACTTCCCGGGCGGGAATTCTGGACTGGGGTGCGAGGCGGGTATGTCACGTGCTTGGAGCGCAGGAGGTCACAAGTCCGGTCCGGAGAGTGGCAGACGCGGGAAAGAGGTGTCCAGGCGCGGAGTGATGTCCAGGTGGTGTCCGAAAGGGACCTGTGGGCAGGCCAAGGAAGCAGAGAGCGTTCAGGAGGAAGGAAAGTGAGTCTCGGAAACCCAGAGAAAACCAAGGACTCCAGGCCGGCTGGGGCTCATCAAGCTGTGGGAAGGAGCCGTGATGAGTGGAGAAGCGGACCTTGTGGACTGCGGGGTGCTGAAAGCCCCAACTTTGTCCTAGGGCGCCAGGAACTTCTGAAGGGGGCGGGGGAGCGCCAGGAGGCCTCGTGCAGGCTCCAGCGGCAGCGTGCAGGCGGCAGTGCAGAGCCCTGGGTCTAGTGATCCCGGCAGAGTTTAGCGCTGGCTTCATTAAGAGAGGCAGCGGACATGGAGAGACTGACGAGTAGACAGAGAAGTCAGTGCGGGGATTGCGAAGGGAAAACTCAGGGATAGTATCCTGGTTTAGGAGTCTGATCTGAGCAGAGGGGGCTTTCTAAGATAGAGACCACAAAATGCCCAAGAGGTTGGAGGCGGTGGGTTAGGTCTCTGTGAGGCCCGCATTAGGCCAACGTGCAAGCTTGAAGCTCGGACAGAGATCTAAAGATGAAAATAGCAGGCGCATCATCACAGGAGGAGCAAGTACACGATGGAGAGGTTAAGAGGACCGCGGAGCTGCGGAAACGCGAACATTTAACAGCCAAGTGAGGGGAGCAGAACCCTGGAATCCGCAGCAGAGACCCGGATATTACAGGAGCCCAGGAAGAGGTCTCCAAGCCGACCCCAGGTCGGCTAGAGGGGAAGAGCACCTTGTCAGGTTTGCTGAGCCTTGCTTAGTAATTCAATTGAACTTACAAGAGAAAATGGAGAAATCAAGGGGCACTCTGGAGACCCCGGAGATGAAATGAGTGGATGCCCGTGAGCTTGACGCACGAAGCTTTCCCCTTTGTCCAGAGGCGGGTGCCCCCTAACTCGCTCTCCCGTGTGGCCAGGGTCTGCGTGTCCAGGCTCCC
The DNA here is from genome assembly GCA_002564305.1 of Octomys mimax. Lineage (NCBI taxonomy): Eukaryota > Metazoa > Chordata > Mammalia > Rodentia > Octodontidae > Octomys > Octomys mimax. The sequence goes on along the minus strand of NDGM011235919.1, from coordinate 20,674 downwards.
AAGCACTGCCCTCTGCAGCACTGACCAGCACAGCCAGACTTCAGGAAAGAGACACTTTGGTGCTCTCTGTGGGCCTCACAGCGATGCCATCAGTGATGGCAGCCCCAGCTTTCTCGGGGCCTGGATGGCGCTTTCTTGTGACTCTGTCTGAAACGCAGGCTGCAGCTGCTTCTGTGAGTGGGAGGAGCAGCAGTAATTAGAGTCGAGGCCCAACACCAAGCTCTCCCCCAGCTCCCGCGCTGTCCTGGCCTCTGAGAGTGGCCCTGGCCTGGGACCTCGTGAGCAACACCACTCTGAGGTCACATCTGCTAACGCCCCCGCCAGGGGCGCAGCTTGCACGGAGGTCAGCAGAGCTGAGGCAGGCGAGGCCTCCCGGGTGCGTGGTTCCCGAGGCTGCCTGGGGGAGACGGCTTGAGGAAGCCAGAGGCGCAGGTTCAGGAGCAGCCCTGGCCCGGCCTCTGCTAACCGGGCCTCTGCTTCAGCCTGCTTGTGAAGCAGGAGTTCACGACGAGTAACAGGCTCCTCTCGTGAACTGGTTAGAGCTTATAGAACACTAAACCGATGCTTATGTCCTAGTCTATCTAAATACTCATGAGGAGGATTAGTGTTTTCTGCTCTTGCCCTTTCCCACAAGGAAAGCTTTCAAGGCGTGAAGGTTAGCTTGCGAATCATCATTACAAACTAAACACATTAGCTGGGCGGTGGCACAGCTCGAACCCCAGCTCTCAGGGGCTGAGGCGGTGGGTGGCTGTGAGTTCAAGGCCAGCCTGGGCCACATGGTGAGCCCGGTCTCGAAGAGCAAGCAAACGAAACCTGGACATGTCCATGTCTTTCATATAAAAGCAAGGTAATCTTTTCATAGCCGCTAAAATGGATGGTATCTTTGAGTCTATAAATAATAAGAGATAAACTGATCAGTGTCTAAATTATAAAAGTCTAAAGATATTTATCTTTTACCATTTCTTGTATTTTGTTTTTATTTTTATCTTGATATATTTACTATATTTTATTCACTAGACCTTTAGTTTTCTTACCTGAATCTGTTGAAAACGAATATTATGCTGGTATTGGATTGTATATTTAAGGCTTTGACGTGAATAGGATTATAAATACTTGTTGAAGAGAAACTACACTGAGTAATTTAGTGTCAGACCGAGGCTGTCACCCATATTTTAAAATCTAAATTCATCAGACCGCTGATACGGCGGGAGAAGGGGCCTATGCGCTGGGGCCGCTCTGCCCCCCGGCGGCCGCGGAGGGTAGCTCCGCTGCTCGGATCCGGTGGCGAAGGCTCTATTTTTAGTAAGGCTGCCCTGTAGTTAGCTGACCTAATGCTTCGCCACAGTAATAACGCATACAAACAGAGGAAGAAACAGGAAAATGTTTGCCTTTTTCTCCACGCTGTTGCTGTTGACTAGAAAGCTGCAGTGTGAGTGACAGCCGTAAAGCAGCAGGACCGAAGCGCAGCCCGCAGGGATGCGGCGAGGTTGGTACTGTAAGGCACAGAAGCAAGCTGAACCGAAAAATACTTACGGTAACACTTGAAACTGAAAAGCAAGAATAAATGTTTGTACAAGCTCCAGGATAAATGCTTCTAGGATATACTCTCTTTTTCCAGAAATAAATCCTATATGGGAAGCACACCTTTGTATCACAATTCAGCTCCTACCCAGGCTTCATTAATTCAGCCATTTCATTATCAGCAGCGCCTGATAATAAAATTTGCACACATGGTTTAATAGTCTACCAGCTTCCTCAGTTGCCCTCTATTATTGGTCATGGCACTGTCTTCTCTTCCAAAGCTTGGCCTTCCTGCTGTCTTTGATGACCAAGGCTGTCACAGAAATCAGTCTTTGGAAATTCTCTAAACCAGAGAAACCCCTTTCCCCTCGCCTGGAGTGACAGCTGTCACCTTACATGTTGGATAGTGGGCCAAAAGATTAGGTGTTGTACCCTTTCTTCATTTGAATGAGTAGTGTGCTGAAAGTCTCAAGCAGTTAGCTTGCGTTATCTGTATGTGTAGCTCTAAAATTCAGATATTAGAAATAGTATTTCTCAGCATTACACCGCTTTGGATAGTGTAGTCAGGAAAAGTTTCTTATTTAAGAATAAGCAATAAAAGCTAAGTTTAATTTTCTTAGAAATGTAATTCTGAATCTTTAAAGAAAGGGGATTCTAAATGTTGAAAATAAAACAAGTCTTTCCTTAGTATAAAGATAAAAGCAACTAAAAAAATAAAGGTGCCTGGCAGCTGCTAGCTTTGATAATGCTATCCTGCAGTTGTGGTAATAGTTTTTCTGGCCTTAACTATTAGAACAAATTAAAACTGCTCAGCTTGAATAACTAAATAAGCTTTATAAAACTTGCAGTTCCCACAGCGAAAGCCCCAGAGCAATGAGAGAAGGCACTGAGAACAACACGGGGGCCGGGGGCTGGGGGCCGTAGGTGCGGGGTCTCCTGGTCCCGGCGGAGCAGAACTTGACACTGTGCTGCTGGGAATCAGACTGCTGCTTACTCTATGTTGGTCCAAGAGAGCACTCCGGAAAAAGCTAGCCTGGCTCCCTGGTCAGGCTTTGGTGTCCCCTTCCCTTTCATGCTACTCTGCCACCAAAGGCATCCAAGTGTGCACAGGAAGCCGCAGGACCGGTTCCCAGCTGCATCTGCAGGAGGAGCAAGGCTCTTTTTCAGACAATTTGAAACTGCAGTTTTTCTTTGGGAAAGATCATATTAAATATTCTTTCCATAGTGCTTCAGGTTTTTATCAAAGTCTCCTACTCAAAAAAAAAAAAAAAAAAGCAAACTGCAAGTATGCCAAAGCTATTTATAACATAATTTTAGTTTTTATTCATTGTTCCTTATAGACGCCAAAGTGTTCAACATTCTTTGGAGAATTATAGATAATGGCGTGTTAAATGTCATTAATTTCTTGGTCATAGAGGTGGGCTAGATTTGTCTTAAGAATACATTCAGGAAGCCCTCAGCTTTAGGGAAACCCACTTATCTCTAAGTAGTGTTTAGGACTCATTTACTTCACGTTCTATGTCAGGGCATGAAAAACTTTCTGAAAAGATCCCAATAGCAAATACTTTAGAGTTTGAGAGCTACATAGTCTCTTTCACAACTATGCAGCTATTTTATTGTAGCACAAATTCAAACATAGACACCACACATGTTAATGTGTATGGTTGTGTTCCAGTAAAACTTTATTTACAAGAATAGACGATAGCCCAGATTTGGCCCACTACTTGTTTGATATGGATATGGTAAGAGGTAGCATGTAAGAAATGTGAAGGTTAAGGGCAATGGTTCTCCAGATGTGTCAGGGGGACCTCTCATACAAGGGCGCTAGGAGTCACCCGGCTCCCACTCTATCAGAATTCCTAGATGTGGGTAGTGTGGGGCTAGAAATCCTTTGGCTTTATTGTTCCTATTGCCTGTTTTAACAGATGGGTCTTACATAGTAATTTGAAAAACACTAAAATTGCCAAAGACATTCAACAACAGATATTTATTGTGCCCTCTCTAGACTGTTACTATAGTAGACAAGACAACAGATATCAGCCTAACCATCACAGAATTTATAATACTTTACACAATGACAAAGGCTAAGGCAAGAAAAAAGGAGAGGGAAAAAAATGAAAGTTTTGGTTAGAGTGGCCAGAGGAAGACTGATCAAAGAGATGTCCATCTTAGTTACTTTCTCAGCCCGGAGACACAACACCTGACACCCACAATTCTGTTTTGTTCAGTTTTTAGAGGTCTCAGTCCATAGTCAGCTGGCTCCCAAGCAGGGCGGCATCCAGAGGAGAAACAGCTCAGAGCATGGTGGCAGGAAGCATAGATCAAGGAAGGAGGAGAGAGGTAGATTCCCCCCCCCCCATGAGGGGGAGCAAGGTAGAGCCTGCCAGGCCACACCCTGTGAGGGGGAGGGAGGTAGAGCCTGCCAGGCCACGCCCTGTAAGGGGGAGGGAGGTGGAGCCTACCAGGCCACGCCCTGTGAGGGGGAGGGAGGTACAGCCTGCCAGGCCACGCCCCGTGAGGGGGAGGGTGATAAACCCTGCCAGGCCACACCCCCAGGGACCACCTCCTCCAACCACATCACCTTCCCACATCGCATTTGGCTATAAACTTGGCAGTCACCAATCGTCTGAGTACCCACAGTCTTATCACCTCCCCAAAGTCCCTGCTATGAGCACTTCAGGCCTCTGGGGACGTTTAGAGGCAAGCTATAACAATGTCGTTGGAGGAAGGATTTGAAGGAAATGAGGATATAAACCATGTGATATGCAGGGAAGGACATCCTGGCCAAGAGGTAGGCAAATGCAGAGGCCCCAAGTTCAAAACATGACTGTTAGGAATGATGAGAAGGTCTGCACAGATAAACGGTGTCCACTGGGAGGGGCAGATATGAAGCTGTGGATGAGAGGAAGCCAGACCAAGAACTAAGCAACTGTTTACTTTTTAAAAATCATTTATTTACTTGGCACAGGGTCTCACTACACAGCTCAAACTCGTAGTGATCCTCCTATCTCAGCCTTCCCAGAAATGGGAGTGCCGGCGTGCACCGCCAGGCCTGGTTTCGGTGGCCGGCTCAGCACGCTCAGGGTTCCTGGGGCATGGCATGCTATAGTACCAGGGATCGAACGCAGGTCCTTGCACTTGCCAGGCAAGTGCTTAGACCACAGAGCTATCTCCCCAGCCCGAGAACTTTGTAATTCTTGCTAGAGCCTGGGTTTTTCTCTGCATGGGGGATTTTAACAGTTGCTGTAGCAGTGTTGAGTTTAGCCTATAGAAGGACAGAGTAGAAATGGAAGACTAGTTTGCATGTTACTGCAGAATTTTGGCAAAAGATTCTTGTGCACCCAGGTGGTGACAGTGGAGAGAAGCCGAGTTAATTCTCTTATCTGTTTTGAAATTATAGCCAACAAGGCTTGGCGATGCTTTGTGTACGTGTTAGTGAAAAAATAGGACAAGTCAAGGACAACACTGAGGCATGTGGCCTATTCAGTTGGAAACAGTGGAGCTGATACCTAGTGAAGTAGGTAAAATTTCAAGGGGAAGAGTGCAAAGGAAGTCCAGGTGCTTCTTGTGAACTCCTTAAGAGTGAGGTGGCCATGAGGCATAGCGCAATTCTGAGGAGAGTGTGACAGAAGAGCCTGGGCACTGGACCGAGGCCTGCGGGCATCCCAGGTCTTGATTCACTGAAAGCTATGAGCCTCCGTGGCAACACCAGAACTGGGTACAGGGGCAAGATGCTGCACAGGGACAGGTGCTGGGGCGTCCAATGAGAGGAAGTCTGGAAGGTGACAAAGAATAGCAAAGAGGCATGGAAGGAGCAGCCCATGAAACAGCCAGGGAGCCAGGAAGCGTGACCGCCTGGCCCAGAGTAGAAAAGGTTCTAGGACAAGAGTCATCCGCCATGTCAAATGCTGCCTGGCACACACTCAGCGCAGCAATCACCTCTACAGAAATCTGTTCTGTAGAAAGACTATCCTAGGTAAGAACTGAGCTTTAAGTGAGCTCTAGCTGTAGACTTCACGTTTACAGTGCAGTCCCAAATGAGTATGATAGTGTTTAGGGAATTTTCCTCCAGAGAAAGTAAAAGCGTGTGTCACTAGCCAGCTGCGTCCGAACACCAGGCCCCAGTCCCCTTTCTGTATCCAGCGCCCCTGTCTCCGGATGGGATATGAAAGGGTGACCTCAGCAGGGGACCAGAAGGGCCAAGACCACGTGCGGGGCGGGTTGTGTTGTGTTGTGTGTTGTGTTGTGTTGTTGCATTGTGCTTTTGCTGTGGACGGCTAAGTAAATTGAGCTACCTGTCTCCCACGCTTTCTTCTAGAACAACTTCACACAGAAACATAACTATGAAATGGGAAAGGGAGGGGACAGTGACAGTCTTGCATTCTTTCATGAAAAGTCAGGTGTTTTATAAAAGTTACTAAGTCTTAGGTTAAATTGAATCAGTCTGATTTGGGGTCCTAAATTACCAATCTCAGATATTTATTTTCTTCCCCAAGCTGTTATTTTCTCAGTGAGTTGGCCTGCCACTGTCCTTATCAGTAAAGGGGCTTAAGGACAACAAAAATATCTATATGCTGTACACATTTTGTCCGTAAACTGACTTAAGCAGATTATTAAAATACGTATACGGTGTCACTCAGACTTTCATGAATTAGAGCGGCGGCCGGCCCTGTGCGCGTCACAGCCAGGCTGCCAGCATGCCATGAGGATACAGTGCGGGGAGGAAGGCGGCAGAAGAGGCCCAGCTTCAGGTCTCCTGAGAGCACCCGGCGCAGATGTGTAGGCTGGGTCTGTGTCACCTGAAGCAGTGGGGAGGATTGCCAGAATGAGGGCAAGAAGGCTGGGTATGTTCTTACTATGTAGTTATTTTATGTGAGTTCTTTTAATTAAGTATTGATGATGATAGAATGTCTAAGACATACAGGAGATAAACCACACACTTGCACTTATCAGCAGGATGCGCCAGCCCAAGAATATCTTTTGGGAAGCTAAATTGGTTTAGTACTAGCTGGAATTAAGACGTGTTAATCAAGAGTGTTGTATGCACTGGGATGTCAGAAACGTCTGATGGAGATGCTCATGAAAAACAGAAGAAAGGAAACAAATTAGGATGTATGAATTGTAGAGAAACTAACTAAATTCATCTGATGTATAATTTATGCATCATTACTTTTCTACAGGAAACTCCTGAAGCATCTCGTAGAGTTATAAACACAAAAATATGTAAGCAGTTCTTATATGAAATGCAGTTGAGGTAAAATAAGGAGTCAATTCACTAATGATTTTTCAAAATAGTTTTCCCAATATTACTATAGGTAGAACTGGACTTCAATAAAGTTAACACATTTAAGTTAAGAAGTATTTACTTACAAGTAAAATATAGAATGAAATCTGTATCGAGAATATCATGTAGGGGCCAGGGAGATAGCCTTACGGGGGCGGGGGGGTGGCAGGGCTGGCTTGGCATGTGGTGTGGGGGATCGAACCACGGTCCCTGCACTCTTGCCTAAGCTTGCTTAAGCAGGCGCTTAGACTACTGAGCTATCTTCCTGGCCCCAAAGGCTGTGTGTGCAGTTGCCTTGTTTGTTTTTGGCCTTTTCTATTTTAAAGATAACTTTAGTTAATGAAAAAATAGACATAATAAATAGCTAATATTCTGGTCTTGAGAGTGATTATGCTTTTGATTAAATCTTACAGCAAATATATTTTATTACCTTTCTAGAACTGAATAATTATGGCCTATCACATCTATATAAAACTTGAGTTTAGAGTCTAGAATAAATTTTATGCCATAGAAGTAGTTTTATTCCTTGTAGCTGCTTAAAATAATATGCTGAAAGCACGGGGCTGGCGAGATGGCTCAGTGGTCTAAAGCACCTACTTGGAGCAAGCTTGGCAAAGCACA
>NDGM011235919.1:0-13198 GCA_002564305.1 Octomys mimax | reverse complement strand
GGTGGGCTGAGCTGGCCACACACACATACACACACACACACACACACACACAATAAATAAATAAATAAAAATGTTAAAAAAAAATTTAAAAAAAAAATATGCTGAAAGCAATATTGGAAAGATTAACTCCAGGCCCAGAGCCCTGTGCAAGGCCCGGGAGAAGAGGTCTGTGATCCGTGTGCAGTGGGCGGGACCACCGGGGACAACGCCATGTGCCAGGACAGCTCCACGCGCCCGGCCACTGTGTGTCTGTGCTTCAGCATAATGTTGAGAGAGGCAGCTACACTTCAGCAAATAACTACTTTCTTATGAGTTTCTGGTCTAAAGATGTTCACACCCAAAAGGCGGTGTGCAAGGTGCGTGTCACTGCTCGGCTGCTGAAACTTTTCTTTTCTTTTTTTAAAATATATATTTGGTTTATTGTTATTTTCAGGCAAATTTGTCAATAGATATTTTAAATATTTCTTTTCACTTTTAATGAGGTAGCAATGGTAGAGACAGCTCCATATGAATAAACATCACTTTTTAACTTAATTTTTTTATTGATTTTACTGAGAAACAAATAGCAATGAGACAGTTTCAAAACAGGTTCATAGGACAGTTACAATTAATGGAAAGAGAATCTGTTGTGAAGGCTTATTTCTGAGACTTGACCCAAGGACTGTAAACTTTGAAAACACGCTTCAATCCCAGCAGGCAGCGGCCTCCGCACGCGAGCTGCTAGAGCTCTCGCAGCTGCTGGCTCGAGAAGGAGCCCACTAGCAGGCCTCCGAGGCAAATGACCCGCGTCCTCCTGTACCGAGGGGCGGCTACTGCCGCTACTGCGCGAACTGCCTGAGAAGCATGATTTAAAAGCCTGCACACAGAAATAGTTAGAAAAACCTGAAAGTAGGAGGAGAAAATAAAGAGCCTTGTTTGTCATCTAAATTGTAGGTTCTCTTATATGTTGTAAAAATGGATATTTTCATTTTAATTCAGCGTTGTGTTGGGGTCTCTAGGACTTTGTTCTTTCTTACTCTTCTGAGGGTCTCTGGAAGACATAACTTACCCTATTTAAGCAATCAAGGTTTTCCCTCTTGACTAGATATTTGTAAGCATTTTACTACCACTTGGCCAGATATACTGTGAACAGGACAGTTGCTCTTTGCAATATGAAGAGACGTCATTGTTTTTAACAAAACAGGTAAATTGGCCAGATAGAGGTTTGTACCAGAGGACCAAGCTTCCTTCCTCTTTGGCTGGTTTCGAGAGCCTTTCATACATCAGGCAGGGAGCGCACTCCCGAGCCCACGAGCTGCGCAGCAAGTGCCACTCTGCCCCGCACCCGAGGAGTGGCTAGCAGCTCGCTGCCTGCCCTCATGACCTCATCATGTTGTGATGAGCGTGGTTATCAGTGATGCGACTCTTCTCCTACTATCACAGCCATTTCTCAACATTGCCCACGCGTCGACTGGTTCCCGTTAGCAGTTAATTTTAAAAACACAAATGTGCCAAAACTGTTACTAAAACACCACCAAAATGTTGAAGGAAAGTGAGGTAGAGCTTGCTAACTTAATTTCAGTTTGGTTGTGGTCTTTCTTTTAGTGAATCCAAAGTGCATGCTAATTACCACGCTGTATGCAAATTTCCTGGCCTCCCTGCAGGGCTGCAGTGGGCAGCAGCCAGGGTAATAATGGAGCATTATGCATTGCGGGAGGGTTGGGGGGGGTGCCCTGGACAAGAGAGTCCAGATATGGAACGGAATGTGCACCCAGGATGTCCTTGCCCACAGGGGGTCCGGGCCCAGGAAGCTGCATAGATAGGCACGGAGCTAACAGCAGTTGAGAACACTTGTACATTCTCTAAAAATATGGAACTTGGTTTAATGAAAAAGGAAAAGGAGAAAAGTTCCTGCTTTGGGGAAGGGGGCTACCGGGATTGCCTGGCAAGTGCAAAGTTGTGAGTTTGATTCCTGGTAACAAAAAAAAAATTTTTTTTTTTGCTCTGATATATGTCAAAAAGACATTCAAATAAGACTATATAAGAAATCATATTTTATTGTAAATGAATGTCATAACTCATAAAATATTAAGTAAGTCATTTCATAAAGTGTAAAGTCTTTTAAGTGCACAGTTATTGCTTCATTGTTTTAAATTCGTATTTTCTTAAACTTGGTAACTATGTGTTTCAGTCATCTAAGAAGTTTTCTGTTTTAAACTTGGAAGCAAATTTCACCAAAAAACTTTGTCTTCAAAAAAAGTCCAAAGTTGGCTCAGCAGACTAAAGCGCCTGCTTAGGCAGAGTGCAGTGGCCGGGATCAATCCCTGGTGTGCTGTGCTGGCCCCGCCTCCAGGGAGTGCTGAGACAGCCGTTGAGACTGCGTGTGGTGGCACCCGCCTGTAATCCCAGCGCTTGAGAGGCTAAAAACATGAGAATCACTAGGAATCCAATCTATGTAGTGAGACCCTATAGATCCTGTGCTAAATTTAAAAAAAAGTCCAAAGTTACCTTAAATTAAAGAAGTCCTATGTAATTGTCAGTTTCAGAATTATCTTGGGCTTCTAAATTTTCCAAAGTATAAACTGTTCTCAAGGGGCCGGGGAGATAGCTCAGTAGAATATGCGCTTGTCTGGCAAGTACAAGGGCCTGAGTTTGATCCCTGGTTCCACTAAAAAATAAAAAAATAAACTGCCCTCAGTGTAACTGTTGTCCATTTTAAGTAATTATCTTTCTTCCTTATTGTCTTTTTCTGAAGTGTGCTCATAAAATATAGGCTATAAAACATACTTGTGATTGGTATTTTAAAGAAAAAAATTTATACTTTTCAATTGTTTAAAATTTTCTTCATGATTACGTTATACTGCAGGACCAAGATTTAAAGAATTTCTAAAGCCCAGTTGAAGTAGTCAAAATAAAAGGCTGATATATGTTACTACATCAATTTTAGAGATTCTAAGGAATGCTAGCATTATTTTATAGGCTAATTACCTTGACATTAAGGTAATTACCTACTCTAATATTGTTTTGTGTTTCTTCCTCTGAGGTGGGTATCCTTCATATCAAATACTAAACTGTAGCATATTAAATCCTCCCTGATAAATAATATAAAGAAAACACCAAGAAATTAGCAGGAAGGATGCTAGAGAGTCTTTAAAGAGTCAGTAACATTTAAACTCATACTTGAGGGTAAACAAATATAATGGTGTTGATGGATCATACCTATACACTTTCAGAAACTATTTTTAGAAAATATTAACAGAATTACCTTTCAAGCAATATATCATTAAGATGTACAGTTTTACTATGTATGTCTTAAGTAGGATGTAAAATGTTCCCATCTCTGTAATTTCACTGCCAGTGAGATATTTATAAAGCAATTCCACTGAATGATCTGGGGCCCTCTGAGCTAGAAAGACCTGACTGAGAAACCTGTCTTACTCAGTGTAGGTGAAGACAAAGAGCCAGTTCCACTGAATTCTTAGGAATCAGATGAAACGCAGAGGCCTTCAGGAAGATAGAAGAAGAAGAGGGAAGCTACCACCTTGCACTAGCAGAAAGAGCAAGGAACGAAGGGAAAATCTCCCTGCTAGGAAAGCAGGGGTTGAAAATTCCATGAATAATTTCTAGATATAATGGAAAATAATAATCCTTTAAAATTTAATGACATTCATTCTGAAATAAGTTATAATGCTAAGTGGTGTAATTTCTTCTCTAAAAGACTACTTGCAGGAAATGAGCTGGACACTTCATTTGTATTTCTATTAGCGTGTTTTTTCCTTTCATTTTGTCATCAAATTTTTATTGATTTTCTGATAGTATATGTTTTTCACTTCCTTCCACTTGCTTTGCCTCATTCCTTCTAGAGCATTTTAGCCGGGCTGCTTTAATAAAAATCCTATGGACTGGGTTGCTTACAGGACAGATTTGTACTCATCTGAGTTCTGAATGTTACAAAGCTCAAGGGCCAAGCGCTGTCCACAGAATGAGTTCCCTTCTGGAGAAGGCCAGCTTACTTGTTTGCAGATGATGGTATGTTCATGGCCAGAGAGAGAGAGAGACAGATGGAGAGAGGGAGAGAGGCAGGCATGTATATATATATATACATATATATATATATATATATGTATATATATATATATAACTGATCCCATTCCTGAACATTTTCCTTGTGTGACCTAATTACCTCCAAGGCTCCACCTCCACCTACATCACTCACACTGGGGCTTAGAACATCAACATGGCAATCTATGGGGACACAGACGTTCAGTCCATAGCAAGGCATGGCTGCAATGTGTGGAAACAGGAGTTTCTGTGAGCGCTGTTGCCTCACGCTGCCCAGTTCATCTTCCACTGGGACGCGCCTTGCCTGGGAAGCCCTGCCTAACCTGGAAGCATTTGGAAGCACAGCCTTGGTTTTCAATCAGGCACAATGCTGCATGCTCTACCGAGGAGGGTGATGTGACAGGACTCTGAGGGAAGAGCGGATTGAAAGGCTATTTCTTTAGATTTTTATTGATAACTTGCTATTTGGTGGATGGAACATTCTATTTGTTCCAGATTAGTGGACTGATGTAGAGAACAATGTACCCAGGAGGTGGTTTCTTCTCTTAATTATGAACCTGGACACCCCAGTATGCATCAGCAGAGCTGCACCTTGGTGGATCTTAGTGTATTTGTTGTGTGAGCAAATTGCACCACACCTTCCCAGCCGACCGCTGTTCTAAGGACCTTAGGGCTCGTCCGGGCGCACTTCCCGTGTGAGGGGCGCCAAGACGAACAGGCCGGCAGCTCGAGGCCACTGAACGAGCCGTGGCGCAAAGCCCAGAGCCAAGGCCCTTGGCTCCCGCTCAGATGTCTTCTCTATACACGATAGAAATGAGTAATTTTTCAAAATATTAGATGGCTTAACTATTGAAAACCAAAATAAGCCTCACCCTGAACACAGAGAGCTCTCGCTTGAGTGAGGAGTGCTGCCCCGGGACAGGAGCATGCTGGCCAGCAGAACAGCTTTGTATTTTCAGTTGAGCAGATTAATGTTTTAGTATAAAGCAATTTAAATTTGTTTTAATGTTTTGAATTATACTAGAAAGCAGACTGATTTTAACAGCGAAGCCCAGATAGCAGCACAGGGCCCGGCCGTTTTTCCTGTGTGAACTCTTTTGGATCCTCTTGCTGTCTCCACAAGCTGATTTAGTCAGCACTTGCAATCATGTAAGATAAAGATCTGTCCGAATATTAAAAGCTGATGTGACAACAGCATTAATTTTATATGTAGCTACTTTATCCAGAACAGTCCTTACATTCCAGATAAAAGATTTATCTAAATTCACTAGACTTTTGTCATATTATGTTTTAATTATATAAAAACTGAGGTTTATAATTGATCTTCAATTTTTAGTTTTTTTTACCAAAAATATAAGCTAGAAAAAGATAAGCAAGAGGAAATAGATTGACTAAAAACAGGCAGTCTTACTCTTAATTTTAATTTGAGGCCCTGTGGCTCTCTAGCCTGTCCTGTCCTGAACCACCCCCAAGCCCTGGCCAGTGGATAGGAAAGGGCAGACGGTCCAGGAAACACACACGTCTGTTCATAGTGCCATGGCTGGAGAGCAAGCAGCTCCCCTTGAGATGCTCCACCAAGGTGACACCATGGCTGCTCTTCACATTTGGACTGAGGTACAAGTCTCTGATGCCATGCTTCAAACAAGGTGCTTAATGTTTATCTCAACGTTTGGTATTTAGTAATATTTTCACATAATTTCTGCCCTGTACTGCATTTTAAAGTGATTTTGTTAAAGATAGGAATAATCAGTAGCCTATTTTTATTTCTCCATATTTCAGTAAATTGGCATCATTCTCTAAATTAGTTATGTCATAAAAATTGTTATAAAGAAAGCCAACCACTACACAACCAATGGTACAATACCTAAGTATTAAAATGTAGGAGGGAGTTCTGAACTGAAGTGAGTTTTGTAAATGACCTTGAATGCTTTAGAAAAGAAAAAGAGAAATCAGCTACTCACTGGTCATGGATAGATCATGTCTCAATCCAATTTAGGGAGCATTTTCAGAAGTCATAAAAGAGAGCCAACTTCAATCAAATACGTGAAAACTAAACCTTTTAAGACAACTTTGTCAGAATTGGAAAATCAACTTACACTGTGTCACCGTCATTGACTGTACCACCTGCACTACCCGGTTTCTGCCCGGACAGCATGAACCCGTGAGGACTGAGAGCCAGACGCCTGCTTCTCTAGGCAGTCAGGTCCTCTGAAGGACGCGTAGGAGCGCTGGCCGAGGCTGCAGGCGCTTGCGGCTCTTGGGCACTGCTTTTAGAACCATGGAAGCTGCATAGTCATGAACTACAGATCTAATTTTCTCAAAATATTTGTAGGAGACACATTGTAAAGGCAGAGTTTAATTCTATGCCGTGCTCTCAATTTAACTTGCCTAGGGAATTATACACTTACATAATTCTGCATTGAGGCATAATTAAATAAAATAATTTTTTGATATTTCAGAAAATACAATAAAATTGGGGTTTTGAATAACTTAATAAATGGATCAGTGTGGTACCCAAATCTAAGTGATTAAAATATTTTCTTTCCACTCAGCACTGGTCAGTCACAGAGGTCATATACACACAGGTCACTGTTCAGTTTCTAGACTGAAACATTTCACACATCTTGGGGAGCCACCACGTCTAATAACACAAATAAACTTGGCTTTTAAAATAAGACCTTTTTCTCTTATTGAATATATTAACTTCATAATCTTCTAGGGTCAGAGAATGCAAAGAAATTTTAATTTTAAAATATATACTCAATATAGAATTGTAACAAACTCCTAATAAGAGAAAATCAAACCCTTTTTCTAGCTATAAATGACCCCTGGAAAAGAAATGTCTCCACCATTTTACATACAGCTAAAAAAGCAATGATGAATTTGAGAAGTTCAAAATTATTAAAGAAAAGTAATCAAACTTTGAAATCTAACCCAAAGTATATAGGTTCTGCAGAACATAACTTGTGTAATAGCCAGTAAAATTCTTGAAGTCTTTATTTTGATTCATTTGTCTCTTTTTTAATCTTCTTTTTGCCAATTAGATACCATTATTTTAATATTCTTTTAATTTTACTGTAATTATTTTAGTATCTTTGAGATTCCTATGTTTTTGTTGGAGCACTCTACTGAAAGCAGCCACAAAGCAGAGTGAACTGATTTATGTTTTATTAATTCTGAACTTTTTAAGTCATTTCTTTTCAGATCTGAATTTTACAGTGTGCTGTTTACTGTTTTGTTTGTTTATTTGCTTTGCTTCATTAGCCTTTTATGTCACCCCGGTACCCTGGAGGTCCCCGGCCCCCGCTGAGGATACCTAATCAGGTAAGAGCACTCTACTTATTCTTTTCTTTAACAGGGGAAAGATCTTGAGAGTACTACAGGTATCTTTTATTCTATAAAATATAAAATTAGCCGGGCGTGGTGGTGCACCCCATAATCCCAGCACCAGAGAGGCTAGGCAAGAGGCCCGCTGCCCATTCAAGGATGGCCTGGGGTACACAGGGAGGCCCTGTCATATAGAGTAACAGAGAGTGCAGCTCCTTTCTCTAACCCACACATGCCACCTCTAGCACTGACTAACATAGCCCAAGAAAGTACACCATGCTGCGGGCCGGCCTACTGCAGAGCCGTGTCAGGAGCAGCGCCATGGGGCGCAGCCTTACCCACCCATTTGCTGCTGTCTGGGGCTACTTTTCCTCTGTGACTCAGGCCTGTGTGGTTTTGACAGAAACCATACATGGCTCGGAGCTGCAGCTATCAGAAACAGTAAAGGAAAGAGGACATCGATATGGTCCAAGACTTCACGGAATAACTTTGCCAACCCTTCGAGTCTACCTTACCCTTTAAGTGTATTCTAAAGATGTATGTACTTTTGGTAAATGCTGATTATTTTCCCATTACAAGATGATAATGAGATTTGTCTATGAATATAGTTTGCTTTAGTTTTATGTACTGTAGCTTCGTATCATGGCTCTGGTGTCCATGTAAATTCTGTCTAGTTACGATGGCGCATCAGGCAAACAATTAGCCTCTCCTAGAAGAGTTTGTTACATTAATAAATAGCGGTGAGTCTCCCAACTTTCTTAATCATAAGCATTCTGAAGTTTCATGGCGCTTTGTTCTCAGAGGTTTTTATAAATCAACATCATAATTATGCCTTTGCCAGAGAGAGTGAGACACAGTTTGTGCGTGCGAGGAGTTCAGTTCCAGGGTGCAGGCGGCGTGCGCGCATCTGCTTGCAACAGCGGATCAAAAATATCGTTTAAATTTAAAACTTTATTATGATAAAAGACACACTGCCAGTAATTCCCCTTCAAACATACTCCCCTCGTTCTGAACGATTCATTTTTCTTGCCGCTTTCTGAAGCAGTCCTGGACCTCGTTCCCGAGTGTCTCTGTGAGGTCCGCTTCGGCTGCGGCGGCGGCCGCCGAGTCTGTCCAGAGCGAAGACCAGCTCGAAAGGCCGCGCCGCGTCCGCAGCCACTTTCCTCGCTGATCCGGCAGCCGAGGGGCCTAGCTCTTGCCCAGAGTCAAGATGACCAAGAAAAGAAAGTGTTTTGAATCTATTCTAAACATCCATCAGCCAGGACAGCGCAAGTAAAGACCCTGACGAGAAGGGACGCCTGACTGCCCCGGAAGCCGCAGACGGACTGCGCGCTGGGGGCTTGGTGGGGCTCGGCGCGGTGACTCCTCTGCTGTCATGGCTTCCTAGAAAACATTTTAAAATTTACACCATGTGTTTTAATCACACCTCGCACATGGAAGTTTCTCTCATGGGGAATCTTTGAAAGGGGCTGAGATGACATAATATAGGGGATTGTTAGGGACAGGAAGGAGTAAGGTTAGGGGAGAGGGCACGCCGGAGGGTGATGGCTCGAAAGCCTTCCAAGGAAGCGCACAGCGCTGCCAAGAGGAAACTCACTCATCCGTGCAATATGCACTAATAAAAATTTAAAATTATTTTTAGAATAAGGAACTAAACACTGAATTGTGGGATATTTATTTCAAGTTGTCTTTTCACTTTCTCTAGTTCTCTTATTTGTGTACCTCAGAATTGTCCCAACTGCCAAGGCAGCCTTGTTACCACAGTCCGTTCTTTTTTGCATTTTTATTCTCATTTCTGCTTCCTTCACTACCAGACGTGGAACAGCAAAGTGGCAGTTACCAGCGCACATGCTAGCTGCAGGACTCTGGGCTCCTCTCCACTCTTCCTGCAATTCTGCTATCTTTGAAGCATCCCACCCTCGCTGCTCTTTTCTGCTTCTACCACACAGCAGCAAGGGCCAGCACCCACGTCCACCCCTGGGGGAGAAATTACAGCGGAAACCATGCTGGGTCGCCTCTTAATTGCGGTGTGGAGCTTGCTCACGGTGGCAGGAGCACTGTCTGGTTACAGAATGAGTTGGCTGGCACAGGCTGGGCCAGGGCCTGGGGGCAAAGGGGCCGGGAAGCTCACAGCACCTGCTGTGCCACCCTAGAGGAGCCGTGTTGTCTCCATGGGTGAACCTGTGTGTGTCGGCAGTCAGATCCACTTAGAGAGGTGTCTGTCTTTAAAATTTCACTTGCATAAAGGATAAGAATTTACAACTTTTACTGGAGTCTTCATGATGCTTCCCACACACCAGCTATGCAGTGTGGCATGCCGCATAGTTCTAGGGAGATGGGCGATTCCTGCGTGAGGGTATTAGCAGAATGGTCTGCCCTGTGTTCCGTAGCAGTACTGAAGATGTGACTGCACTGCTGGGATTGCGCTCCTCCGACACTGTGCAAGGGTCTGCCGTGGAGAGAGTGCATGCGTAGATAGAACTCCTATCCACGGACTGTTAGATGTACACTTTTAGGAGGAGCTCAGGGCTAGGAGGTAAAATTGTGAATGTGGATTATTTGAAATTTTTTGAATTAGGTAATGTTGTTGGTGTTTTCAAAGAAGCAATTACAAAGCTGAAGGTAATAGTTGTTGCATAGGCTCCCTTTCCTCAAGAATGCTTAAGATTTCACATAAGTGTATTTTTAAAAATTGCATTCTTCTGTGAATGGTTCTGTTTGGTCCATCTCTCTGCCCCAGAATGCACATGGATATTTAGTGAAGCCTTATCGTTCAAACATGTGTTGTCCAGGGAACCTACATTTATGCTATTTACATTTATACTAATTTATAAAATTATCATTTCAGTAGGTTAAATAATAGTATTTAAGGAAAACAATCTTATTTAGAAGCATGACTTTTTCAAATAAAAACATTTGATTTCATAATTTAGTCATGAAAGTAGAATTGGCATGGATTTTTGATTCATTGAAATGATGTACATAAAAACAAAAATATTAAGATATTTTAAATTTAGGTTTCATTTAAATTGATCATGCCCTAATGACGTTTCCTTACTAGATCGTATCTAAGAAAAACAGGGAAACACGGGCCGCTTTAGTGGTCCATCTATACTAATCATCTAGAATGTTTGAAAGCTATTTCTTTAATAAAACTTTCACAACTTAGTAACTATTAGGCTATAGATTTTAAGTTTCTCTGAGATGTTTTATGGTTCTAAACTGAATCCATAATGGTTGATACTGTCTGTATGTTTATAAGACTGGGTGTTAGGAAAGTAGTGTGATATCACTGTGCCGAAAAATGTAGGAACAGGCACTTGTGTTCACAATGATGAAAAGAAAGCCCAATTACAGAAGTCTACAATGTAGCAGAGAATAAACATAAGGGAAGAAATGTGTGCCACGTGGAAATCAAGCCAACAAGCGCGTTCTAGCAGCTTCACGCTGAAGTTGGCCAGCCCTCAGAAGAGGCTGCTCGGTGCATGGGAAGAATGTTTCTTTATTCTTCTCAGGGTAAAATGTCAAATCAGAGGGCTTCATGCTATTTACTGAACATTATATCGAGGAACTGAGACAGTCAGAAGTACAGTGCTGTTGACAAGAGGAGAGGCACTTGATATATTGATTCTGTGGGATTTTGAAAATTTATACTCTATTTTTCACCATTCCTGTAACATCAACAGATCTTTGAATTAAGAAAATACAATTCAACACTGCTGTCCATTCTATGTGCTAACACTGAACTTGGTATTCTGTAAATGTGCTACGTCTGCTCCTTCTACTTTACCTAACAGACCTGTCAAGTAATGAGTGAGTGGCTGGGACTCATGTTGTACATAAATGATGAAATATCATGCAGATATTAAAAGGAATAACAGAACTAAATCTAGTGATATACTAAAGAACTTATGTCCCCAGATATAAAAAAAGAAAGTACAAAACATGCAAGCATATCACCTTCCCCATGTAGACATAAGACCCAGGCAGAGAATCAATGTCATTCATGTGCCCCCTCCACACAGTCATACTCATTTGCCAACAAAAAGTAGGGACTATATGTTTTATTTGTGGGTGGTGGGACTGTAAGTAATTCTACTCTATAAAATTTTTAGTATTTTAAAAATTTGCTTCAAGCAGGTATTACCTGTGTGATTAGAAAGAGATGCTGAATTGTATACATGGATAAGCAAAGTATAAATGTTTTATTCTTCTGGTAATTTAACATATAGGGTTATCCCTTATTAATATTTAATGGAAAATTCCTATACAGTAAGATAAAAATATAATAGCTGTTAAGGATAACAAATTGTAAGACGACTCCATGACTTTTCAAATAGGGAAAAATATCAGCAGGCCCTAGAATGGATGAGAAGTTGCTGGGACACTCGCTTATATACAATGAATGTATTGTGTCCCCTGGAACCGAGACTTGCATTTCAAAAAAACGACACACATAGCTTCGATCATGTGTTCTTCTTCAAGATAAACACTTCTAAGCTTAGCCTTCACCAGAACTTTTCTGTCTTCGTGCAATTTTCACATGTAGAATTCAGCTATATCCATATGAAATATGAGAAAGATTTTAGCTACAAAAAAAAGAAACTTGTATTGAAAGAATATGAGTCAGCTGCACTTATAAGGAGGGTTTGAGAATCTCTAACTTAACAGATAGCCTATTTAAAACAAATTAGTGGTCAATAACGAAAAGCAGAATGTAACTTCCTCGACCAAAACAAAATATTAATATCCCCTTGCTTGATAATTATACATGTTATTATTTGAAGTTCAATGACACTGCACTAAAAGCACATTACTTATGACTTTAAATTTTGAGTTGATCCCAGGAGGTGTATGTGTGTTTTGGGGGGGGGGAGAGAAAGAGAAGAGAGAGAGAGAGTTTTCTGCCATATAGCACAAAGGAAGTTCCTTCTCTTTCCACACCAGGAAAGCTGACAGTGAACCCACCCTACTCAGTTCACGGCATGCTTCTGTGGAGGTTTGCGACAGTGTTTAATTCCTCTGCAGAGTGGGCCGCATGGTTGTCATCATTTATTGCAGATGCTTTCCTTTCCATATAAGTCAGTGCAAAGCATGCGCCGCCGCTCATTTCCAGGCTCTACGAAACCTCTCCCAGAATTTAAGTGCATAGTTTTGCAGTTCACCACGTAGGAGGCACCATTCTCTGGGGCAAGGCAACATCGGTGGCGAAAGCGCCTTGGCTTGCAGAGCCACATGGCCCCCAGAGCCCTCTGTCCCTGGTGCAGCCACACGGAGTGCCTTTCGTCTCTCGAGCACTTGACACTTGATGAGTGTGTCTGAGGAGCTGAATTTTTAACTTCACTGATTTTAATTTAAATAGCCATATGTGGCAAAGGTCTATTCTATTTCATGTCACAGACGCAGCAGTAAAAATATAGAAGAAACACATATCAATGGGCAACTTGTGCTGTATGGACAAACAGCTTCCTACACTGAACATAACTTTCTCCATTTTAATATTTTTTCTCTAGATCTTGCCTTTGTACAAAAATAGAATACAGTGGTATTGTTAAAGGCCCTGAGTGTGTGAGCCACTCAGTCATGTACACCTCCCCACAGGCTGCCTGTGGGGATCTGCTTTTCTTACTGTAAGAATGGAGGTGCAGATGTTTCTGAAGTCCTTCCTAGTTCTTTATTATCGAAGTCCACTTCATTCCATGTAATTAGAGGGCCCATTAATCACTGAGAGGTCAAAAATCAATAACTGAAAAAGAAAAACAAAAACAGGGCCAGGGAGATGGCTCAGTGGAGTAAGCGCTTCCCTGGCAAGCGCAAGGGCCTGAGTTCA
>NDGM011235911.1:0-15942 GCA_002564305.1 Octomys mimax | reverse complement strand
CATTCTTCCTAGTGGTTAATTGCTGTACAATATGCGGACATGATATCCTATTTACAAACACCAGTAGAACTACAAATGGACTTCTTCTGTACCCTATGGGTCATGATTCTGTCCAGGTCTACAGGGATATCAAGGAAATAGCAGTAGCTCAGTCCCAGAAGTGACACCTGGCCACCAGCAAGCATCATGGACACTATCCACGTCCACCACATACTAGAACTTTGTGTGATATCCTATCCCCAAACTGTTAGAAATGCTGGTCATATATCTGCCATTCCAGTACTTTTGTTATGCTTTATTCTTAGTAATTCTTCCTTATCTTGAAAATTTTTCTTAGTTGATATTTTTGTATATATTAACCTAATCAAATACAATGTGAGTACTCTAACCTGATCACAGATTCGTACATACAATACACTATATTCTGGCCTCTTAGTTGGACTCACAATTTAATTTCAATTTTGAATACTATTTTGAAATATTTAATTTAATTTTCAATTAATTAATATTTAATTTTTTGAATACTGTTTAATTTTAATTTTTGTTTTATGATTTATACTACTTCTTTGACTTAAAATCTACTTATAAGACATGGTATGATATTTTCTCCTAGTATTAGAAACTTTAAAAAGTATATTTCCATTTTCCATTGACTTTATATTACTTCTTTCTTGTCTTTTACACACACATGAAAAAATATGCATATAACCTGACATAAGATTGACACGGTTTTGTAGAAATCTTCAATGACCTATTAAATGGGTTTGTCTAATATAATTATATTCTATATAGTCCTGCATAACTACCATTTTAAGAACTCTTTATTCTTTATCCAGGACCATACAGCAACTTCTCTTGCTTTCTGCATTATGACCTTTGTTATTTTCTATATACTATGTCTGGAGGTAGTAGAATATTTCTAGTTTGTACAACTGGAAAATATTTTACTTTTAGTTGTCAAAGGTATGTTTGCCAAGTATAAAATTCAATGAGGACAGATTATTTTTGTTTCTGTTCTTTTGGATAAATAAGTCTACTTTCTTACTCACTTGCTCTTTTTTTCAAATGTAGAATAAGATACTATTTAATTTTATTCTTCCATAGCTAATTTTTTCTATGTATATGCTTTAATGATTTTTTTTTACAATTAGTTTTGGACAGTTTCATTTTTGTGTATCTTGATATGGTTTTATTCACATTTGCTGTGCAAAAGGTTCATTTTTCTTGGAAATGTGGTGCTATAATTTTAACTAAATTCAGAAATTTTAAATATTTAAATATTTCCTACCCCATTCTACTTTGAGAATTCTAATTATATGAATATAAGTTTTTGATTTTGGCACAGAGTGAACTTTTATATGACTGATCTGTAAACTCTTCTTCATGTTTATTTTAGACAATTTTTATTGTTATATTCTTTTAAGTTTGCAAATAATTTTTTACAATGTGAAATCTATTATTACTCTCATGTTATGCATTCATTTCAGAAATATTTTTCTAAAATTCACTCTGTCCCCATCTTATATCTTTTACATTTCAATGTTTGTCCAGAATTTTTAATTTGCTGTATAATTATTATTGATTTTCAATAAAATTTATAATGAGTTAAAAAAAAAAAAGAATTTACACCTTCTACTTTGAAGGTGGTGATTGCCTATTCCTGTCGTTGTGGGTGGGAGCATTTTCTTTCAAAAACGGTTTTATTTCCTCTTATAATACTTGGGTTTCCAGAATTACTCTGACTTTTAAAACTGAGACTCTTGAATAGCTTAAAATAGGGAAAGTGCTTATAATAAGATTCATTATGTCCTTACACATATTTCTTCCCATTATTGAATTTAAGTAACCGATGATAAATAAACCTGAAGTTCTCACTTCTCACATTAAAAAACACAGCATTTAAAGGGCTAAAATATATATTACAAAGTTTTATCCAGTTTTGAAAGAAGATCTATAAATATTCAATCAAAATAGTCAAGTAAGATTCTGAATTTGAGGAAATCTTCAAAATCCTCTAGGACCAAATCTACTTACCTTTTTCTATTCCTCTTTCTCTGGTACTGGGTATAAAAACCAGTGT
The DNA here is from genome assembly GCA_002564305.1 of Octomys mimax. Taxonomy (NCBI): domain Eukaryota; kingdom Metazoa; phylum Chordata; class Mammalia; order Rodentia; family Octodontidae; genus Octomys; species Octomys mimax. The sequence goes on along the minus strand of NDGM011235911.1, from coordinate 13,862 downwards.
TGCTCTAATTGTTTTTAATTTTTTTTAAACAAGGTATCATTAAAATAGCCTAGTGGGCTTCAAACTTGTGATCCTTCTGTCCAAACCTCTTGAGTACCCAGAATTACAAATATGCACCAACATATGCTGCAACCTCTCATTTTATAAATAGGGACCATAAGAGATTGGGGGTATAACTCAGTGGTAAAGTGCTTGCCTGGAATATTCAAGGCCCTGGGTTCTATCATGTGCATTGACAAAAAAAAAAAAAATCTATAAGAGATGATCTATCCAATGTCAGACAGCGAGAATCAGAGATATTTGAAGAAACCAGTTCTCCTGACATGCAGTCAGTCATCTTTTCAATATGCTTCTTTCTATACCTTAAGTGAAAATTGTATGACAAATTCCTATTTCAAAATCTTTAGTAAAGCTCATATTTTAATAAATATGAACAAGGACGAAATAGCTAACAAAGAATAGAATACAACAGAATATATACTTCTAAAGAAAAAAACATACACTTTGAAGTGTATCTAACATGTTTGAAAGGCCAGCTCTACCATACCTTCACTGTATCTCAACATACAAAGTATATACTCTCTGAGCTTTAAGTTCCTCATTCGTAAAATGTAGATAACACTACCTACACAAATATGTAAAATACAAAACAGGGTAGAATATGGCTAGGGAGATAGCTTAGTGGAATAAGTGCTTGCCTGGCAAGTGCAAGGTACTGAGTTCAATCCCTGGTACCGCAAAAAAAGAAAAAGAAAGAATAGCACAGTAGTTGTGAGTCAGATGATAAGATATAACTAGGAAACATGAATGCTTAAATTATTTTTAAAAATTGTTTCAGTAAAAGATATATCACTAAGCCCTCAAAATATCTCCCCCACACATACACACTTCAACACACATATTCCGTAGTTCTTGCCCTTTCTGAAACAGTTCTGGAAATCCTTTTAGTGAATACCTTACTTTTGTTGTACTGTCAAGGCTGCCTCAATGTCCTGAATTTATTCAAAACGTTTATATTTTACAATCAATTTACTTTGAGGAACAGCAAGAAGTGCCAAATTCCATGTCAGATTTGGTGAATAAGGTGGAGGAGAACACAACAGAATGTTTTTCAGAGCCTATCTGCCCACTGTATGGCACCAAGTAGCAGTATTCACTCTACTTTTGATCACACCTTGTAAAGACTCAAAAGAAGACTTCCCTACTAACTGTTTCAGAAAAAGGCAAGAATAATGGGATAACTGTGTTCTAGGCAAAAGGGAATACTGTGAGAGGGATAAATAGGAGTCTATCTTTCACTATAATAAATTTTTTGAAAATTTAAACACTCATTGTACAGTTTGATAATATTGCATACCTATGTGTGAAAAATTCTGTAACATATTCTTTGGGCATTTTGTATAAGGTTTTTGACCCATAAGAAATGCTTTAGCACTGAACATGGCAGAAAACAATTGTAATATGTTTTAGTGTTATGTAGATCATGTGGCATGAGTAACAAAAATATAGCCATCACTAATAACAAAACCATCTGCTTTCCAAGTAAAATGAAAGCAGGGTGACAAAGTCAACAAGCTACATAAAATTTAATGCTTTTTTACTACATCTACTGCAGGAATGAAGACCATTCTTAGCAATCAGACTGTTGACATTTCAGAAAATGTCACCATCACTCTGAAGGAATGTGCAGTCTTGGTAAGGGCGCTGGAGAACCTTATAGAAGAATTTCAATCATTTCAATGTAGAACTCAGTCTCCTTTCAAGGATAGAGAAGTTCCAGGTTATCAAATGGTGGTAAAATAGAAAAGACTTAGTTGTTGCTTGCACCACCGGTAGTCATGCAAATAACACCAGCAAGAGTGTTACCTGGAGTTTCTATTATAAGAAGATATTTGAGAATGCTCACTTCCTAACAATGTTGTCATTCAGGAGAATGGGTCTCTTCTTGAAATACAGAATTTCTTTAGTGAAAAGTACAGCAATGGGGTTCAGATGAGACCAGGTAATGCTTATTCAATCTCAAGCACAAAACGATCAATCCATCAGTGATTAAAGGAATGATAATGAATTTGTTCCAAATTCAGCTGTTTCTTTCTGAAGCTGTGTTTGAGTCCATTGTCATTGCCACTACAGCCAAGAGACCCAACTGTCCTAAACAGCTGTTCTTCCTGGTATTCCAAGACTGAGATTGACTAAGGGTCACAGAAAATACTGTGGCACAGTGCCAAAGAACCATGGGCTGGGCCAACAGGCAGCAATTTCTCACCCCAAACAAAATGAAAAGGTAGACTCAAAATCCAAAAACCAGCTACACTCCAAAGATACCTCAGAGAAGTAGTTATTTGCTAAGGGTTCTAAATACTAGCAATAAAGCAACCCACCACTGGAAATTTACAAGTATCAACACAGGAATGAAAGTAAAAAAAGAAAGGGAGAAGACACTTAAAAACAAGATGCAACCCCAGACATCAAGATTGCTAAAGGCAAATCCAAGGGTTAATGAGGTGAGACAACCCAAAAGCCACCCGTGGCCTCTCTGAGGTGGTAACCACAAAGCAACTGAATGACGTGCTAGAGAAATCAAATCACAAACAATTTCTCGAATAACTGCAGAACTATCTTTCAAAACGGATAGAGAAACAAGATACTTCCATGACAAAGAATATCTAAGGAAATTTATGACCACCAAACCAGGACTCCAAAATGTTTTGAAGGACATTCTAGAACAAGATAACAAGGACTAAAACTCCATGAATCCCAACAAAAAGAATCCACAAGGCAAGCAAACAATCAAGTGGAAGGAGACCAAAATAAAAAACAAAAAAACAAAAAAAAAAAAGAAGGGGAACAAACAACAGGAAAATAACATGACAAGAATAGGTCAGCATACATAACTATCAATTTTAATGGTCTCAATTCAACCCATCAAGAGACACAGACTGGCAGAATGAATCAGAAGTAAGCTCAATAATATGCTGCATACAAGATTTAATTCAAAAAGAAATTCATAAACTGAAAGTCAAAGGATAAAAAGTAATACTCCATACAACAGAAACCCAGAAAAAACCAAGGGCAGCTATTCTATTTGCAGACAAAGTGAATTTCAAGCCAAGACTGATAAAAAGAGACAAAGATCATTACATCTTTGTAAATGGAACAATTCAAGAAAAAGAGATAACAATCATAAATATATATCCAACAAATACCAGTGCATCCAACTATTTAAAATAAATATTAACAAGTATGAAAAATTAAATAAGCACTTATACAATTGTATTGGGCGATCTTAATATCTCACTATTAGAAGAAGATATATTGACTAGACAAAAAAATCAACAAGGAAATATTTGAACTGAACCAAACTTTTTAACAAAGGTACTTAGATGTATACAAAGTGTTTCACACCACAACATCAGAATACACATTCGTCTCAGCTACAGATGGGATATTCTCCAACTTATACCACATACTAGCTCATAGTACATGCTTAAGTAAATGCAAAGGTATTGACACTACCCCATGCATATTCTCTGACCAGAGTGCAATGAAACTGGAAATCACTGGCAAACAAAATCACAAGAACTTCATAGACACATGGAAATTAAATAGCACTCTCCTGAACAACCAGTAGGTCACAGATGAAATTAAAGAGGAAATCAGACAATATTTACAATTAAGTAATGACAATACAACATACCAGAACTTATGGGATACAATAAAAGCAGTCCTAAGAGGAAAATTTGTAGCAATGAACACTCATATCAGGAAGAGAACACAGAAGAACTGCTTAATGGTGAACCTCAGACATAGAGAAAAAGAGCTAGATGAGCCAAAAGCTTGTAAGGGGGAGGAAGTTATAAAGATCAGAGCAGAAATTAATCCATTAGAGACTAAAAAAATATATAAAGAATCAGTGAATCGAAGAGTTGGTTCTTTGGAAGATTAAATAAAATCAATAAACCTTTATCCAACTGTCTTACTTTTCTCTCATTACTGAGACAAAATACTCCAAATTCAAAGTTAAAAGAAGAAAGATTTATTAAGCTCACAATTTGTGGAGATTTCAGTCCACAATCAGCAGGCTCCAAGGCAGTGCGGTTTAGCAGAGGAAAAATAGTTCATAGCAGGAGAGAAAAGAGCAAAAAAGGAAGGAGTGAGAGAACAAGCCTGTTTCCTTTCTTATATTGCATGCAGGCTGCCCACCTAAGGGCAGGTGAAGCACTCACATCCATAATCCTGGAACTGGAACATAAATCAATCACAAACTTCAGAAGCCTGCCCCCATGACTACATGAGACTATGGGGTGGGGGGCATGTAGACATAAACCATAACACCAACCTTATCAAAAAAAAAAAAAAAAGGAAAGAAAAGAAAAGCCTCAAGTCCATGCAATTAAGAATGAAAAAGGTGAAATTGCAACAGACCCTGAAGAAATTCAGAAGATCATCTATATCTACTTTAAAAACTTGTCTCCAAATAAAATAGAAAATGCAAAAGAAATAAACAGATTCCTAGATACATTGGAATTACCAAGTCTGAATCAAGATAATATAAAAATTCTAAATAAACCAATATGAATTAATGAAATCAATGATATAATTAACAACCTACCAACAAAGAAAAGCCAAGACTCTGAAGGATTCATTGCTAAATCTAATAAGAAATTTAGAGAAGACCTATACCAGTATTTCTCAAACTCATTGAAAGGGAAGCAGTACTCCTACATTTATTCTTGGAAAGCAAGCATTACCATAATACCAAAACAAGAGGACTCAACTAAGAAAGGGAATTATATGCCAATTTCCCTAATGAACATAAATGTAAAACACTTCAAGAAGATACTGGCAAAATAGAATTCAGCAAATCATTGAGAAGATTATACATCATGACCAAGTAAGATTAACCCCAGGGATGCAGGGATGGTTCAACATACATAATTCAATAAATGTTACACAACTTATTAACAAAGCCAAGGGCAAAAATCACATGATCATCTCAATAGACGAAGAAAAATCTTTTGACAAAGCCCAGCACCCATTCATGATAAAAAAAAAAAACCCTACAGAAAATGGGAATAACTTTTATCTCAATCTGATAAAAGCCATCTATGACAAAGCAATAGCTAGCATCATACTAACTGGATAAAAACCGAAAGATTTCTCTCTAAAATCAAGAACAAGACAAAGATGTCTTGTTGTCTCTAATTGGTCTGGAAACTTTAGCCAGACCAATTAGAAAAGGGAAAGAAATAAAAAAGGAATAATGATAGGAAAGGATGAAATGAAATTATCACTGGGGCCAGTGAAATATCTCAGTGGATTAACTTGCCTGCTTAGGCAAGCACAGGGGCCATGTTTCAATCCCTGGCACCACATGCCATGCCAGCCCCACTCCCAGGCAGGGCTGAGCCAGCCACAGAGTCTGAGCGTTGTGGTGTGTGCCTACAATCCAAGCACTGGGGAGGGTGAAAACTGGAGGATCACTATCAGTTCAAGCTGCATAGTGAGACTCTGCAACAACCAAGTACATTAAAATAAGTGTTTTCTAAATAAATTATCATTATTTGCAGATGACATGATTCTCCACATAGAAAATCCCAAAAACTCCCCTAAAAAATTGCTAGATTTGGGCTAGGGAGATAGCTTGGTGGTTGAAGCACTTCCCTGGCAAGCGCAAGGACCTGGGTTCAATCTCTGGTACTGCATGCCCTGTCACCCAATGCCAAGCTGGCCACTGAAACCAGGCATGGTGGTACACACCTGTAATCTCAGCACTGGGGAGGCTAAAACAGGAGGTTCACTATGAGTCTGAGCCACGTAATGAGACTCTGTACCAAGTAAATAAATAAAAGATTTTATTTTTTTAAAGAAAAACTGTTGATTTAACAAGCAAATTAAGCAGTGTTGCTGGAAATAACTAGGAATCAATCTAATGAAGGATATAAAAGACCTCTATATTGAAAACTACAGTACTCTGATTGATATCAATACCAGAAAATGGAAAGATATCCCTTGTCCTTGGGAAAAAGAACCAATACAGTGAAAACAGCCATACTTCTAAAACTAATATACATATTTAATGCAACTCCAACCAAAATTCCAATAGCATATGCCACAGAGTTTGAGAAAGGAATCCTAAAATTCATTTGGTGCAGGAAGAGACCTAGAATACCAAAGGCCATTCTGGGTGGCAAAGACAAGGCAGGCAGCATCACAATCCCTGACTTGAAATTATCCTACAAAGCTATAGTGATAAAAAGTCATGGTACTGGTGAAAAAGTAGACCCAAGGATCAGTGCAACAGACTACAGGATGTAGAAACAGCTCCAGACATACTCAGCCATCTTATATTTGACAAAGGTTCAAGCACATTCATTGGAAGAAAGAAATCAACCAATAATAAATGTTGGAGGGGTTGTGGGTACAAAGGAACTCTTCTCCACTGTTAGCAGAGTATGGACTGATACAACACTGTGGAAATTAGTGTGGAGATTCCTCAAAAAACTAGGACTGGAGGACTCATTTGACCCAGCTACTCCCCTTCTTGGTATTCTCCCAGAAGAATTAAAAATATAATATTACAGGGATATATGTGCACCCATGTTTATAGCAGCACAATTTATAATAGCTAGATGTTGTAAACAACCCAAATGCCCATCAACTAAGGAATAAACCAAAAAGTGATATTTTTACAAAATGGAGCACTACTCAGACATGAAGAATGACAAACTTGAGACTTTTATAGGTAAATGCATGCAAATTGAGATCATACGCATAAGTGAAATAAATTAGATGCATATGTGTAAACATCATATTGTCTCTCTAGTGTGAGAAGCTAAAAGAGTAAACGTGATCCAAAATGTACAATATATATATTGTAAAATTAGAAGAAACTTCAAAAAGAAAGAGAAACTAGGATGGGGGAGTGGAGAAAAAAGGAAGAGAAAAGCATATATATATTACAATATTAATTTTTCTTTGTTCATTGAAAAGAAAGTTTTGTGCTAATATTGTTTGCACAATTAAATTCCATTATCTTCTACTCTCAAGTAACTAATTTAAAAAGACAATACACAATGTATTAACCATTGTTACTCTCCTATTATCTTGTTTTGAAAATCGGAGTTTTTATTTCTCTTTAAAAGAAAACAAAAATGCAGCTATTCAGATTCAGTAAGACACAGTAATTAAAAATAGGATCAGAAAATTTCTGAACAGTATACACATCTCTGAAAATGGAACAATCCAAGTCTGCATGTTGATGAATAAGATCTAAGCATTGTCCCCCTGGCCTAGCCAGGCTTGGGGGTGCACGCCTGCAATCCCAGCACTGAGGAGGCTGCAGCAGGTGGATTCCAGCAAGTATGAGGCCAGCCTGTGCTACACAGTGAACTCAAGGCCAGCTTGAGCTATACAGTAAGAAACTATCTCAAAAACAAAAACATTAAAATAACTGCCCCACCAGAGAAACAAGGTTACATGTTATAAAAGCACTTGGTGGCATTTGGGTTTATTTTTGGGTTTTGGCCTTGAGCTTACTACGCTGCCCTGCCCTCTAACTTGGATTTTCTTGCCTCTCAAGTGATGGAATTATAAGCATGTGCCATCAAACCTTGCTTTTGTTGTAGTATTTCATGAGACAATAAAATATCTTTATTAAAAAGTAATTCTATCTATTCTAAAATATCCCCAGACCTTGAAATATATAAAAAGTTTATTAGAATGTGATAAAACATAAAATTTTAAAAGTAAAAAATTTAAACTCTATAATGAATGATTGTTTTCTAATGATATACTTAAGAAAACTGTGGAGTTTGAGGGTATTGGGTATTGGATTTTAAAATGTTCAGATCACAAGTTATATTTTTAAGGTATAAATCAGAAGTAGCTAATAGAAGGCTTATAAAATATAAAAGTAAAATTATAGCAACAAAATGTAAGTAAATGTAAGACCCTATACTGAAGAAATTTTCAGCTAGTGAGTATTACAACATGGTTTTCATAAATTCCTAATCAAAAATATAATAAAAGAAAAAGAAACAATAGAAAACCACATCTAACATATCAACATTTAAGAGAACTGACTCCCCAGTGATTAGAAAAGGATCTATCTCTGAACTGGGTGGAAAAGCATGATTCCTAAATCCAAAGGGAAATTAAACCACAAAATTTAAACAAAACAGCGTGAAAAAAAATCAATATCTCACAAAATAAAAAGGAATAATTTAGTTTTTAGCTTTCTCTTTACAAAAATTCTATTTTTAGATCAGATACAGTGACTTAAGATACTACCATGTTTTTAAGCTCCATTTTGTAGGGAAAATACCTGTTTGGCTCTGTTACTTCTAAAGGTAAAGGAGGTTTTGCATTTAAGTTATAATGTGGAATACTTCAGAGTAACCTCATGCCAAAATGGCATATTTCTGAGGGATGCAAAGGTATTCAATAAAAAGCTTTTAAAGGCATATTTTTAAACTTGCAGCAGGAAAGCTTTTCTGTGTCAAGACAGTAATTCTTTTAACAGCATTGATCAAAATGTCATTCTTTTATGAGTGTACAATACCTTTTAATGGCATACAACAAGCCATTAGGGTTATACACCTCTGTATAGCAGACAGCTTACTGGAAAAAAGGGAACACTGGCCAAGACAGAGTCAGTAGGTTTTATGTTTCTAATAAGGATTCTCTCCCTCCCCCTCATCCCAGCTGCTTCATTGTGAAGTCCACAACTGAAATTACCTAAAAATTAAGTGTACACTCTGTCACTCCCATACTTTACAACTGTTTTCACAGAGGTCTAGTCTATAAGATCTAAAATGTATCTTTGTAGATATCTTAGAATGATCTTGGAAAGAGCCTTTTACCTACAACCAAAAGGAAATTATTAATGAATATTAGAAAAGCATGAGGATTTTATTTATTTTCTGGGGAAAGAAGTGATTTTTTTAAAGTTATAATATGATCACGTCTCATATTTATTTACAAAACCAAATACTACAGGAATAGCAGAGTTATGTGCTCCTCTAACATAAAGTATCTGTCACCTAATAAAGATTAGATCATCTTTCATAAAAGGAATTGTTTTGAAATAATCTTTAAAACCAGTCCTGTCTTTGAGGTATTCATGTTTTAAAAAAGATAAAAATAAAACTGAATTTATTTAGAAAACCCAAACATACACAAAGTCATAAAAACTTCTATTAACTTGCCAAATTTCTAACCACTTAGGAAATGGAAACTAAGGAATGGAACTAAAGTAGAAAGAAAATGTTCCCTGCATTTCATGTTATACCTTGACTTTTCACTATAAAGGAAATATAACTTAAACACATGTAAATTCTTAGGACTACAGAAATATCCAGATAAACTGAAATTAGCCTAAATTTCTGACCTCTGAAACCATTCAGGGGCTTTACACGCTCTAAAAATGTTAAAGTAGTAAATATATTCTTGCGCCAAAAGTAAAACTCTTTACAGACAACATTAGACATGTCTCAAAACCATTTCCCTCAGAGCAAAGTTTAAAAAGTAGAAAAGCTTGTCTTCTTTTAAAGGTAGCTATGTGTGTATAAGAAAGCTTAGGTGAAAAAGTAAAGTTCTGTGAATGGTTCTTCAGATTTTATAATTAAACAGAACATTCCATTTCAGCCTGTATAGAGGACAGTAAAGAAATAAATAGAATAGAAAATCCACTATTTCAGCAATAAAGCCAACTAAAAGTACAAGGTAGAAATTTAAAAATATTTTAAGCATACAGAAGTTTATTAGAATAGGAAGGAATTGCCAATCCAAAAATCTACAGAAAATGGGAACTCAGACATAAGCAGAATGTCAAATCTACTGTTGTCCTGAGGACATATTGTCAAATATTTTGACTAAAACTATAGAATCACACGTCTTGTTAACTATGAAAGACTGACAAAAAAAAAAAAAAAAAAAAACACTTAAAATAGAGGCTTTCTTCCCATTAAGGGAAAGAAAGGGTTATTTGGGACCTGAAAGGGTTATTTGCAGTGTGAAGGTGATACAGAAGTCTGAGCTGGACACCTGCAACATAAGTTGCTCCACAGTGTCTGCAGCAGAGGAAAACAAAACCACAAATTCTAATCACAACCGGCCATACATTCAACCCAAATTCACATCATTTGAGTGGTTCAAAAATTAACAAATGTGCTGACTTCTAGAAATGAGTTTGGAAGCACTGCGTCCCTTTCAATTTCATTGACATGTCTGAGGGATAGTGAGGGATAGTGATAATACAGTGTCTTTAAAAGTTCTGTATATTTCAGGAGTGAATACATCAGATCCTGGACATTTTTAGGGAGCAGGTTTTTAACTATTGTCTCAATTTTATTTACTGAGTTGGTCAGTATTTTTGTGTCTTCTTGGGTTAGCTTCAGTAATTTGCATGAGCCAAGGAATCTGACCATTGATTTAAGATTTCCCAATTTGCTGAAACATAATTTTTTACAGGAGTTACTATGCATCTTCTGGATTTTGATGGTGTCTATTGTGATGATGTCTTTTTCATTTTAACTGCATTGATGTTGAGAGTCTCTTCTGGTAAGTTTGAGTAAGGGTTTAACTATTTTATCTTTTCAACAATCAGTTCTTCAATTTGTTGATTCACTGCATTATGTTTTAGTCTCAATTCACTGATTTCCACTCTAAACTTTATGATTTCCTTTCTTAATTTTGACTTGGGCTTGGACTGTTGAACCCTAGACCAGACCAAGACTGAAAAGGAAAAGAAAATTAAAAAGAAAAAAAAGAAAAGAAAAGAAAATTAGAGCACAATCACCTTAATAAACACAGATGAAAAAAGCCTCAACAAGATATTAGCAACACATCTCCACACACATCATCAAAAACTCATACCTCATGACCAAATAGGTTTGACTCTAGAGCTGCAATTTCAGTTCAACATACACAAATAAATAAATATAACAGACCACATAAACAGAAGCATGGACAAAAACCCACAATATTATATCAACAGATACAGAAAAGCCTTTTGATAAAATCCAAAATGCAAAAAACACAAAAGAAAAGGAATATAACCTGATATTTGTTTCTCAATAAAATAAAATAAAAAGGAGTATACCTGAAATTCATAAAAGCCATTTATGACAAAGCAATAGTCAACATCATAGTAAATGTAGAAAAAAATGAAATCATTCCCTCTAAATTCAGAAACAAGACAAGGATTCCCACTGTTACCATTTCTATCCAACACAGTCCTTGAAACATTAGCTACAGCAATCGGACACAAATAAAAGTGATATGTATAGGAAAGCAGTACTTCATATTATCATTATTTGCAGATGACATGATACTCTGCATAAAAGATCAAGGAGTGCCACCAAAAACTGCTAGAAATAATTACCAATTTCAGCAATGTAGCAACATACAAACTCAATACACAAAAATCAATAGCATTTGTATAACCAAAAATGAATCCAATGAGAAAGATTATGACAATATCATTTACATCAACATCAAGAAAAATTAAATATGTAGGAATTAACCCAACAGACAAAGCACAAGAAAATATGGTATCTATATATGATGGAATACTACTCAGTTATAAGGAAGGATAAATTCTGATAGAATACTACTCAGTTATAAAGAAGGATAAATTCATAACAGACATACATTATGAGCAAAGTCATAACATCTTTTCCTCATTGTTCAAATATCATAGACTACACTTACACAAAGTAAGTGTTACTTACTTAATGTTACTAGGCATTATAATTTTATAGGATTCCTCATGAAATATATGTTTCATTGTTGACTAAAAAGTCTTTATGCAGTGATTATATGTATCTCAGTAATTTTCTGTTGCTATAATTGAGTATCACACACTGAAAATGTTATCAGAATAAATAGAGGTTTATTTAACTCATGATTCTGGGGGTAAAAAGTTCAATAACGTGGCAAAGGGTATTACATGTAGGGTAGAAGCAAGTATATTAATCTACCTCTCTTCTTTTTGTCTTTTTGAAACAGGGTTTCCACTACACAGTTTAGGCTGGTCTTGAACCCTTTGTAGCCCAGGCTGGCTTCAGACTTGCACCAATCCTCCTGCCTCAGCCTCCCAAGTGCTGAGATTACAAGTGTGAGCCACCACCTGACATTCTCTTCTTTTTTCTTATAAAACCACTAATACCATCATAAAAGTTTTGGCAGACAAATTTAAACCAAACTGAAATGGAAAATCATTGATTGAAAGCACAAGAGAGCTAATAAAGTAGCCAACACTCTAGGGATGAAGATTTTGAACAACAACAACAACAAACACAGAGAGGCAATTCAACTATGATCAGGGATTTTTCTCATCATTTGCCAGTTCTCAAGCAGAAGGCCAAGAGAAGCTAAACAGAGCTGTTAGCAGGGTCATAGGCTCGGGAGAAAAATGAACTTTGGGAAACACAAGCAATAAACTAGAAATGTATCATAAGAATGGAACCCAGCAATATATCACCTCAACCCCTGAATGGATTAAGTTAAACTGTTTCAACTCTATCTACCTGCCAGAAGCAAAGATAAACTCTCTTTGGAAAAAAGTTAATATCATCCAGATCCTCAAACTATCACATCCGATGTCTGACACTCAGTTGACAATTATGAGGTATTCCAGGAGACAAAACTATAATAAGAAAAAACAAATAAAAGAAACAGACCTACAGGAGATACAGGTATTAAAGTTATCAAATCTATACTTTAAAATATCTTTTGCTAGTAATTTTAAGAAAAATAACAGAGAACTTCAGTTCCCCATAAAATAATGGCAAACACCTGAACCCAAATGCTTTCCCATTATCTCCACAAAAACAAAAAAAAAATAGAAATGTAGAGAAAATAGAAGTCTGTTCATTTATGTCTGTAATGTATTAAGAGACCACAGAAAGTACTTCAAATATATATACATAGAGAGTTGAACACTAAAATCTAACAGCTATCTTTGGAGCCCATGTCGGAAAAAGAAGAAGAGAAAGACTATTTCAAAAAGGACAGATAAGCAAGACTGAAGAGAGACAAGAAGGAGATAAACTGTGCAACTAAACATGAGAAAAATCCTAAAACCACATCTGAGACCTGTTAGATCAGAGTACTGGTTACCTGCAATTGCAAGAAATATAAGTGATTGTTCTGGAAAAATACCTCTCCTGTGGAAAAGAACTGTGACTTAGAGGAGTACTATTTAGATGCATGGTGGTAAAGACATAAAATATAACAACGTGGTCTAGAAATAAAAGGTTAACACAAAATTAGATACTATACCCTCTAAAAATTACAGATTAATGAAACTACACATTATAATAAAAACCAGGGTGATTTTGATCTATGAAATCTTACAACCTCCTTTACCACTTATTACACAAACAATTATTGCTAGCTAAACAACCAATTATTCAAAACTAATGAGAAAATAAGCAACTATTATAAAATGTTGTAAAAAGAATAGAGAAACTAAGTGCAGGGGCGTATGCCTGGGAATACAGTCCTTAGGAGGCTGAGAAAGGAGGACTGTGAATTCAAGGCCATCATGCACTGTACCACAAGTTTAAGGCTAACATAGGCTATGTAGAGATATTTTCAAAAACAAATAAAAGGAAACAGCACAGAAAGAAAAACACAGAAAATGCAAAACATTAAAAATTCTTCAGTTGACATATAGCACTCAAAAAAATCAGTAAGACACAGAAAACTATAATCATATCTTGACTTGAATTAAACTATACTCATATCTTGTTTGATATTCAGACAGATAGTGAGGTTAAGCTTAATAGCCCAAGTTGTATGGTAATAACAATAAGCTTGTCTTCTGGATGGTTAACAATCTAAGTTTGCAGACC
>NDGM011235903.1:7075-29608 GCA_002564305.1 Octomys mimax | reverse complement strand
CACCACATGCCAGCCAGCCCCGCCCCCTGGTGGGCTGAGCTGGCCACACACTCTCTCTCTCTCCCTCTAAATAAATAAATAAATGTAAAAAAAAAAAAAAATAAGTATAGTTAATATCTATTATGAAACTTTAAGTACTTAATTGGTCTACTGTTCTTTCCAGATAGCCCAAGAATACCTGGAAAATATATAGAAACAGTTTTCTGATATCTCTGCATTATTCATTCTTGTTATGTTTCATCAAAAGCCATGCTGCTTGTCCTAAAAGTTTTGTAGAGTTTCTGGCACACAAAGCCACGATAGACTGGGGGAGGAGGGGGGGATAAGAATCTTCTATTCATCCAGGATGAAAAGGTCAATTCAGAAGATACACGTAACACTGTCTGCCTCTATAATTTTAAAAATAAGTTTTTCAAAAATAAAATGAAACAAGTTTAAAAGTACCTATATATTTAAAAGGAGTGTTTGACATTTTCATGTACAACACTTTTCCAAATTGCACAGATTTCCCCATAGTAAGCTTACCTTGAAGATGGCATTATATTTGAAGCCCTGAATTTTGTTGTAAATGGATTAGTTGACTCATAATCAAAATAGTCCCGCCGATTTTCACTAAAAGCATTAGGTGATTTCAAGTCACAGGGGCTGTCAGAACCCCCATTGTTCAGTTTATCGGACCTTCTGCTCTCTTTTTTCCCAGTCACTCTTTCAAACAAGCTAACTTTCTCCCTTTTCTCTCTTTTATTTTCTTTTCTTACTTCAACTGATTTTGAAAACAAATTCATGCTACTATCCCATGATTCACTGCTTTCTTCAAATGGATTTTTCTTTCTTGGCAGTGTTGCAAATTTTTGGGGTAATGAAGCAGTCACGTTCGTAAATAGGTCATTTTGTCTTCCAAAAGACAATTCACCTTCATCTACAATGCTGTCAGGTTGGTTCATTTTAGAAGTATCAAAGCTTAATGTTCTTCTGTGAGGAGATTTGAGACTTCCTACAAACAATTTTGTAGTTAGTAGATGGTCAATGACACATTACATCACGCTATTTTACACATTCTGTGAGCATTCTGCTGGTTTTAGAATGAGCACAATTAGCTCTTTAACAGCATTAACCTTTAAAATAATCAAGGAAAACAACCTTAAAATGGTAAGGTATCACACTCTGACGTACCTAGGTTAGTAACAATTACACAATTACTGTGAGACAATCACTAATTTATTGGCTCAGGAACCATCACACACAAATTACAGTATCAAGAATCAATTGAGATAATAATGCTGGAAATTTTAAAGACATTTCTTTGTTATCTATTAACATTACTTACTTTCTTACATCTGAACATAAAGTAATTTTTAGTAACTTTATTAAAAAATGGAATATTCATTTATACTTTCATCTTGCAAGATAAAATAAACAGCAGTTAAAAAAGAAGCAAGATCAGGAAAGGAGACTGGGACTCATTATTATTATCTAATAATATAAATACAAATGCAAACACACTCTGCCTTCAACAAACATCAATTTGATGTATCGTAGATACACAATTAAGATTTAACATATGACTACATTTAGAAAATACAAGAAACTTCACGTTTTATTTTCTAACTTTAGAAATTAAATCTTAAAAATCAGAAAGATATTTCAAATCACGAAAGGTACAACCAGAAAAAAGGAGCCACTTACCACTTTGTGGAACTACTCCAAAGGAATCTATCTGGCGTCCAAGAAGATGTGTGTGACCTACAGCGCCAGACTTCAGTTTCTCAGAAGACATGTGGGACCCAGTTAAATCAGACATTGAATGTGCAGAAGAGAGTCTCTGAGGACCCAAAAGAAAAGGCTTTTTTGGCTTGGATTTCATCTGTATTTCACCACTTGAAAATTCAGTATTGGCATCAGGCATGTGAGTACTTGGAATGATCGCAGAAGATGTATCAGAAAACGTCCCGTCATTTTTTCTACCTTTCATTTTATCTTTTAATTTTGCAAAAGGAGATCTTGTCTTGTCCTTCATTGATAAGTCAAACATACTTGCTGTCATATTGTTCCTCATAAATTGAATACTGACCTTTATCTCACCCCTGTTTTTCACTCTTTTTCCTTGTTTGGATTCTAATCTAAACCACCTTAAAGAAAAGAAAAAACAGGCTGTAACATTAATAAAGAGAGGACGTTACGCTTTGCTGTATACAAGTGTCTACATCATTCAAAGCTATACTTCAAGCAGCATAAGCACTGAATGAGAACCTACTCACGAGTAGTTTCAGCTTCCCTCACTGCTTAACTATAAAAATTGATCACTTTCTGTGATGCAACATATACGACGGCAAAAGATCTTTGGTGAAGGTGATAAGGCATTTAAGTAACATTTTCTTTCATACTTGAAAATTACTCAACATCAAAAATTCTCATGAGCAATAGTTAATATGTTTCCATATAGGATAATTATTTCTAATAGCCGACAACATTTTAACATTCAAAGATAATGAAGCAGAGATTTTAAAGGAATTCAAATTACAGCTATTATAAAATGATAATCATAATATTTTAATAAAATACTTGCCCATCTCAAAAAATTACTTATATAAAAGTATTAAAAGAGTTTTGTTATCATTGAAGACTACAAGTAGTTTCATAGTTATTAAAGCTGCAAATGTTATAATTTAACTTAATCTAAAATGGATCAATATCCAAATATTTCAATGCAAATGGAAAATATGAAGTTTTCAAAAAAAGTTTAAATGCTTCTGTTAGAATCTATTTGCTTCATTTCCTATTGCTACAATGATATTACTTTATAAAGACAAATCTGAAGCTTTCCATCAGCTCAGTGTATTAAACCACCCATTTTTAAATGATGTATGAGAAACAAAGTTTATTTTGGTTTTGTTTATAGTACTTTTATCCATGAGAAATTCTTCAGCTCTTGGTGTCACAAGTCATTTTTCTACAGGGCAAAGAGCCCAAAATAACTGCAAAATTGAGTCTAGAAAAGTTTACATTACTTAACAATGCAGCATAATAGCCATTCCTTCAGACAACTTATTAAATACAGCTCTACTTGAGTGTCACAGAGTTTCTTAGCTACAAAGGAACTCTCATCCAATTTTACATAGTTCTTTTTCTCATTATTACCAAGATATGCCAAGAAAACACTGCATTTACAATACATCTAGGGGAAGACTGATTCACAGGTCTTTCCAGGAAGGAGACGGAATGGCCATTTTAACATTTATACTAACTAAATCTCAGCAAGTAACATGCAAGTGAAACGTACTTTATTCATTACACTAGCATGATTAAGGTGTGTAGTAGTTATATCAAAACAATTTCTTACCAGAGAATATTTTGTAATTGAAAGTGTAAACTCAGACCTGATATAAGACAAACTGAAAAAACATGACTAGAAACAGAAAATGACAACATGTGGACTACAGGATCATGAAAGATACAAATCTGAGCATGCAAAATGCCTGGAAATGAAGCAAAGCTATACATTCAGCAATTAACTCATGGTTTTGGAAAACAGCTATTTTTAGCATGGGGAGGGAAGGAACACATTTGATAGATGCTATCGCAGAAATACTGTATCACATCTCAGGCTACATAGAAACTACGTGAATACAGTTTGTGAGAAAACAAGCAAACATGAGATTTGTATGTGAATAATAAGGCAAATCTGAAAAGAAAATAAACAACCCCCAAAATGTAAGAGTCAAAATTCATAAATTTTAGACATAAAAATCAAGTGAAATCATCTACTTTAACATCCTTATTTCATAGATGAGGAAATTGAGGCACAGAGGATGATATGTAATTTCCCAACATCAGAGTAAAATCAAATAAGGAAAAAAATCTAAAGCTGATGAATAACAGCTGTAGAAAAATAGTTCTTCCTTATTTGATGAACCACATGTGTTAATAAGGTTAACCACATGGCTGCCACATACTACAGGAGACTGTATTTAACCAGGAGGCATGCTAGCCACAGACAATACAAGGTGACAATACAAGTTTTCTACTGCCAGAGTAAAAGCTTCTTGAAGGCAGTTTACCGTATACTAAATAAGATGTTTACTCAGTTGTTATTTCCAGAACCAACAGTCTTAAAATTACCAACCTATAACAACGTGCATATGCGTGTTACACTGCACTGTTTTTCAGTAGGGAACAGAAGACACCTAGGTAAGCTTTAAAGAGTAAAATAAATCTGTATTTAAATAAAAATAATAGTCTATTTTCCATCCCCCAAAAACCCTGCAAAGTATCCTAACATTCTAAATTAGTGTATTCTAAGAAATACACGTTTTGTTTGTTTTTATTTTTTAAATAGGCATGACAATTAATTTAGCTGCTTTGTTTTGAAACTTATATAGAAGAGAAGTCTTAATGAGACCTTCAAAAATCATTCCTAGGAGTGTTTATTTTCCCACACTTCAAAAAGATAAAATGAAGACATAGCATTTGGGGCTTACTGGATTAATGCTGATTTTTTTTCACCTCTGGAGCACTGGAATTAAACTGTTTATGGCCTCTGTTCAATTTTTAGTGGGCACAGGTCCATGTCCCAAAACCACCACACATGTGGGAACTATTCCCAAGCAATTGGTGCTGTGTGGTCAAAAATGGGACAAGACTGGCAGTAAGGGTGCCAGAGGCCAAGAAGCAGGTGCACATAGGAGACCCCCACAAAGTCCTAAAATCTGCATATGGTTGAGTCATGCCTAACTTTGGGGTCTCTGGATTATTTCTTTTCATGGCCATTAAAAAAAAAAAATCAACATCACCTACTTATATTGTAAGAAAAAACAGATCAACAAGTACCAATAGTATCAACAATTTACCATTCTGTTATCAAACGTTGTATTACTTCCTTAAATTGTGTGCTAGTATCAACCCAAATATCCACTGAAAAGGGAGATATGAGGTCCTCTGTCCACTAAAAGGGCCTGGCTCAGGCACTTCACCCCTTTTTCTTAAAAGAAAAAAAAAAGCATTTTCAAGGTATAAAGCACTTTGCAATATCCCAGTTCTTTGCCTTTTGCAACACAACTGGAGGACAAGATATAAATACTTTTCTTCAGTTGCAAAGAGTAGAAAGTGTCACACCCAGCAGTTTCTTGGGACTTCTAAATCAGCTGGTATCCTTCATCACTCACACCAGTTTTCTAAAAAGGGCTTGGGAATAATATGCTGACAAGATTTAGCAATGTGCTGAATATTACAAATCTTTCTTGCAATACACCGGTGGCTCAAGTCTGTCTCTTACTGCGCCACATGTACAACTGTGATAGAAACAAGAAGCTATTACATATATTAAAAATCTAGAACTATTACCAATAGATACCTCGCTGAATACACGTTCCCCATTTATCCACAAAGAAAATGTTAAGGTTTAATGACATATGAAAATCACTTGAATGCACTAATATTACAAGCCCTGTTGATAACATTTCAAGCAGTTAGAACCGCTGAGGTTCTAATCCATTTTGTATAAAGACTACAATATTAAAAGCACTGCTTACAGCTATGTTTAAAGTAGCTGATGCTGCCAAAGATAGGAATGAAGCAAGAAGAAAATTTAAAAGGTTCATTTTCAGATTCTTTCACACTTGGACCTATTTTAACCTGAAAAGTTTAGGCCTCCAAGGCCTGCACTATATTATCCACTAATATTAAACATAGGACAAAATCTGAAGTTACAATATTCTCAAGAGTTTACCTTCAAAACAATTAACATAGTATATATTAAGGGTCACCCCAAACTGACAATTTGAAACAAATTATTTAGTAATTACTCATTTTTTCATTTGAAATTTGATGAATACTATGCAGGAAACCAAAAGCAACTTTTTAAGTATCAAACAGTTCTGCTATTAAAATCATTTATAAATATGCAACTTAAAAAAAACCTTTTCTCCTCTTTAAAAATATGTCTCTTCAACTAGTTTAAATTTTTACAATGTTTTCTTCCTGCATGCCTAGTATTTCTCATCTCACTACCCTTTCCACCTGCATATACTGAATTTTACAGTCGTGATTCAAAATAAAGCAACAACCTCCCATCAGGAAAAGTCTTCAGGCAGATAAGTACATAAAGAGCAGGAGACAATTGTTTTAAAATACCAAAAATGAACAGGAACTTAACGAAAATTATTATTGTACAATAGCTTGTAAAGGGTACATTCAGATATGACTGAAAGAAACACCAAAACTACTCTGGAAATCTGAAGTGCTCTTACAAGCTCAAGGCATTTTTCTCCTATTAATTTAATTGATCTCGATGTTCTTTCAGGCTTTAAAAAAAATGTAAAGTTAAGGATGGGTGAAAACAGTTTTCAATTTAAGACATACCCAGTGTTCATCTGTATTATGATTTTTCAAATTAAGATATACCTAACTCAAGCTTGAAAGACTGAAAAGGCCCCATTTTCACTGCAGAAGTCATTAAATCGCTTCATCACAAGAACTGAATCATTTTCTGCAATCTTACAGCAGTTAATAAGGTCTAAACATACTAGCTTTGTATAACTAATTCTGAATAGCTCCAGCATATTGAAAATGTTCGTTCAAGACTGAGAACATGTGTACATACTTTTAAAACTTTTCTTTTAACGCCTTTATACTCTATGATGTACTGACCCTGAAAAATGGGTAGGCTAAAATAGGAGCCAACCGTGTTGTGCTTGTAATTCTCAAATGAAATAGTGACTTTTAAAATTGGTAATATAGCATTTGACAGCCACAGAGTTCATCATACCTATAAACATTACACTGGAAGATTTAATTTTCTGATTTTCCACATCATGGAAAATTGTAATGCTTAAAGAACATAATTTATACCTCCAGTAGTTCTAGTCAGCCAACACTGTGATCCAGTCCTTTTAAAAAAGTGAAATGTTAATTTTCTTAAAATTCGGTGCAAAATATTCGATTATTTAACGTATGTTTACCTCAGACAGAAAGGAGGAATAATGCATCATTAATCACTCCATTAAAAAAAAAAAGTTTCATCACAAGGGCTATTTTTACTTCAGGCATGCAAACAAGGTGCTTAAAACTGGGTCATATTTCAATCCAAAAACCAGTGCCCCAAGTACACAAATATATTTCCAAGAACAGAAAAACCATAAATAAGGTATAGTTAAGCTCCCCCAAATCCAAAACAAATTATATAACTTACTCTGTTTTCCTTCTTTGTTTGTCCTCAAAGATGTCATTGAGATTGATTGCCACCTGCCCTAAAAATTTATCCAGCCCTACCAGGGATCTGTGCATAACTATAAGGAAAAGAATGTATTTCTCTGGATTCCCCTGCATTAGCAATCCAGGCAGCTCAAAGGAGGCCTCTTCCTTCCAGACTGGCTCAAGGGTTTTCTCAGCTACAGAGGTGGAGTACTTTTCCTTGCCCAGCTGAATGATAGTGTATGTGTCATTGGTGCCACTTTTGCCTTTCGGCTTCAGATCTTTGGCTTGGAGCACTGTGACCTGCACGTGGGTGGGGAACCACTTTTGGGCTTGCTCGGACAACATCGCGCTGCCCTTTCTCTCCGCACCGCGTCCGCACGCGCAGCCGGTGCCCCTCCCGCGGGGACAGCCTAGCTCCTCGAATCACCGCATTGTCGGGGCTTTGCACGGAGCCGGGCCGACTCGGGCGCGCCGACGCGTCCGGGGCTGGTGTCAGAACGCCTCACGGGGGCAGCCTGGGGTCACGGCCGCTCTGGGGATCCCTTTCCTCCGGAGCAGCACAGGGGCCCACATCACCTGGCCGCGCCGTCCAGGCCTCCGCGCGGGCCCCGCGCCTCCCGTCGCCACCTCCGCGGGGCGCGGCGGGCGACTCCCGGGCCTCGAGGGCAGGCCTGGCCGCCGCGGCCCCGCCCGACTCCGCGCCCGGCCTCCGCGAGCCTCCCGCCCGCCGCGCGCAGGTCCGCGGCCCGCCGCGGCTCCTCCTCCCGACCCCGGTAATACGAACCGCCGGCGGCTCGCGCAGCCTCGTTCCCTCTCCAGCCTCTCCCTCCGCCTCCCACGCGCCCGGGCCCCTCCTCTCGGCGGGGGCGGGTCGCCCGAGGGCGGAGTGGCACGGGGCGGGGGATGCGGTGGCCTCGGCGCCGCCGGCGGGCCGCAAACTGCCAGGCGGCGCGCGCGGGGCTCGGCCAGGCCGGGCCGGCGGCTCCTAGCACCGGGCGGGAGGCGACCGCGGCACTTCCGGGTTAGGCGGCTCCATGTTGGGCTTGGCTACGCGAGGGGCGGGGCCGGGCGGGGTCAAGGGTCAGCGCCTCCCTCGTTGCTGTGGCGACCAGGAGCGCGCGTCGCGGGCGCCAGCCGGCTAGGTTCTCTGTGTTGCCAAATCCTGGCTGGTTGGGCTCTGGGAACAGCGTACCCTGCAAAGGCAGACAGTAGGGTTCTGGGGAGAGGTGGGCGGGGGACCCCAAGGGTAGATGTCGAAGCCCTGGAAAGTGTCCAAACTAGGCAGACGCCCAACTTGAGACTCTGGGCATGGACTCTGCCCTAGTCTCCCCTGGACGCCCAGTGCGTGGCAGAGCTCGTGTTTCATCGGTGGTCGTGGACCAGGTTGGCCCTCTGGATGAAACGTGTTTTGCTTCAAGCCTTTATCCTTTTCGAAAAGAGAGGAGCCCATCAGTTGACTAAAAGTGACGTCGCTCGCCCAGACTAAGAAAGAGAGAGGGAGACATTTGGTAGCAGAACTAACGCAGGGATTAATAGAGGTGAAGGGAAGAAGTACTGGGGTTGGCGTCTGCCGCCATCCGTCTGTGTGACCTTGGCTAAGTTATTTCCCCTCTCTGGACCTCAGTTTTTATACGTGGAAAACAGCTTTGATTAGTCTTAGATCCCATCATGACTGTGGGGTCCAAAATCATTTCTTAGGCACTCACAAGCTGGTGCAATGTTCGGGATCACGTAGAAAGTGTCCTAATTTGGGGAGGACAGATTGGAAGGACTATTAGGAAATCATGAGTGGACCTTTCCTAGCTCTGTGTGACATATAAATTCTAAATCTCCTTTTGTCTTTGTATTTCTCGGTTACAAGAGACATACCTCTGTTTGCCTTTACTTCCCTTCAGGTCTTAAGGAAATTCAAAGTCCTTGGGATTACTTTGTGTGTCATGCAAAGCCAATTTATTGTGTAACTCAATGCCTTTTCTTCTTTTAGAGCACTGATTTTAAGAGTAAAACAGTACAATGGATATGAATGCACTTTTTTCAACTTACAATGGCCACAAACATGTAAGATACTGTGTTTATTATTTTCAAGCCAAGTTTAAAACTTCTGCAATTGAGGCAGAACTTTCCAGCCCTGGGAGACGGCTTATGTAGGGCCACGTATGGAAACCAGAACAAAATTATCTCACTGTGTATGTAGCATCTGGATCCCAGAGTGGGCAGTTGTCAACTTTAAAGAAAAATATTCTTAAGTATTTTTAAAAAGTACATTGGAACAATCAGTGGTGGAATTTGGCCAGGATCTCTAGGGAGAAATCATTTGACACCTGAAGCTTAGGAAAACAAAATAAGCATCATGAAATCCAATTTAATTGTTCAGGAGTTTCATACATTGCATTTTTAAAGGCTTCCTGTCTCTTTTAAAAGTTGTAATTAAATAAACAACAAATGATTAATTAGAATAGTGAATGTGTGTTTCTAAAGAGCTTAAATTGTTTGGTAAGCTTTATTAATGATTATAAACTTGTTTACAAGTATCATTTCACTCATCTCTGAAATATAGCCATCTCTAGGGTGGAATTTGGCAGCAGTAGCTCAGGGCAACGCAATAACAGACTCCAACACAATTCAGAGAAGAAAGACAAGAGCTGAACAAATGGAATTGCTAACCTCTCTTCCCGTTGTACCTAAATTTCTTTTGAGTTGTCATAAAACCTGGCTAGAGCAAAAGTTTAGTCTTACTAACTGGCAACATTAGAACTTACAATTTTAGTATTTTAAAGGAAGGATAAGAAAATAGCATATTTTTGCTCATGGGAGCAACAAATCAGTCAGATGCACTAAATAGAATCTGGAATTATGTTATAAAAGAAAAATCATTCTCTGTTTTGATTATATGAAGAAAATAAAACATGCAGGTTGAATCAAGTAAATAGTTGGCTCATATGAAAAATAATGGCAGTTACATAAAATCTTGGATCAAAGTGCTTCTGCCAAAATGTTTACTGTCTTAGTTTTAATGCTTCTTTTTATAAGGGAAGAAGGATTGCATGCATAAGAGCAACATACCAGAATCCAAGAGTCACTTTTTTATTATTATCCTATTACTAATGATGTGTCCAGAAATGTTTGGTACAATTCCAAAATTCAGGACTTGAGAAAATTTTATACAAGAAAGTGCTGAAAATTCTAATTTTAAACTATTCTAATCTTTACTGCAGTGAGTAAGAATGGTTTGACCAGAAAGTTGAAATGATCAACATTATTCCCCAGGCATAGAAGATTTCACAGATGAAAATGTTTACTAAGTGCTTCACCCTTCAGTAAAGTCCAAGCGTCATGGAAGATGTTCCCTCTGGGTGTCGGCATCTCTAAAATGATGTCTTGCAAATCTATTATAGGACAATTACAATACTCTTAGTGTTTGAATAGCCTACTGGGTCGAGAGTGTTAGTGCTCCCATATACATTATGTAATGGGAGTTAATTACTTTCCAGACGGAGATGCATTAGATCAGCAAGTTTTCCCAAGGTATCATTATAATCTTCAGATTTCAGATATATACATATCACTGAAACATATATAAAGTTTATACATGTATCCATATGACACAGGTGTTGAAGATACATAGATCAACCTACACAGAACCAGAAAAAAACTAAAGAAGCATCTGGGAAATTGATTTGAAGTTATAATGGCACTGAGGTCTTATTGGGGGATTTGGGGAATTGTTTTGTTTTCATCAGTGGGTTGATTAATCTGTCTTCTGGGACTGGACAGTGTATGCAGCAGTCTGCGCTTTGTGAGAAGCAACGTGGCATTTGTCGAGAGAGCTGCAGGCAGCAGCCTGGGTTTTAATCCCTGTCCACCTATCACTGGCCGTGTATCTTTAGGGAAATCATTTCTCTCCTTTGGGCCACCTGTAAAATAAGAGTGTAAGAATAGCCGCTGACATACCCCTGTCACTTTCAGTAATTCCAAGCAGTGTGTCCACAGCACAGAGATGCAAGCTGCATTATAATTACCTAACTGAATTTGGAAAATACACTAAAGAAGATTTCCTTTTTATGTAACTTATTAATGAGGGGTTCTCTAATTCAGGGGACTAACTATATTCGTTGAGATGTCTTGAGATCTCTCTCAAAGTAATTAATGATCACAGAGAGGAAATAAATATAACTTTGATTAATAGGCCTGCGAGAGGAAACTGACACCAACAGTTCAAGATTTGTAAGAAATTATACAGAAGTGCATGTGGTTTTGAAAATCCTTAAACATTTTACTTGTGGTAATAAGTGCAACTTCTGTTCCATAACCTTTTTGTAGTTTTTTAAACTTTTTTTTTTTTAGGGAGGGGTCTACAGGGTGTTCAAGGTCTCACTACTAGATCAGATTTATAGTAACCCACCTGTTTACAGCCTCCCAAGAGCTGGGATTACAGGTGCGCTCCACCACGCCCAGTCTCAATTGCCCTCTCATGACCCTGGGGGCATGGCTGGCATAGCAGGCTCAGGGATTGAACCCCGGGCACCTGCGTCTGCTTGGAGGTGACTTAATCCACTCCTGGGCCAGCCCTGATTTTTAAACTTTTTTGGATCATGTTGAGGAAGATAATTTATGTGACTAAATTCATATTTGTACATAATCATGTTTGGGATATGTGTCTTTCAATTTCTTATTCATGTTATCACACTATCCTATAGTGCACTTTTGCATGCTCAATACAAGCAGTGGATCAAAGAGAAATTGATTAACTGCTACAAGGTACAAGATGCAATGAGCAAGCCCCATCTGATCTTCTGTCCTTCCAAAGGATGTTCAGGTGTTTCCAGTTTCTCAGCTATCACAAACACAATTGATTAAACGCATAAACTATGTCTTCTGTACCCATGTGCAGGATTTTTTTCTAATTATACCTATTTTTGACAGTTGATAAAGTATTAAAAGTTTATGGCTAATACTGACATACTTCAGTTCTAATACTGGTACTACAAACTGAAGAGCTTCAGACCTGGCAAGCCATAATCTGCCTATGTTTGAGTGATTTCAAATCTAGAATTCTCAAAGTCCTTTTTTTGTATTTCCTGAAAAGTAAGAGAGAAGAAAGGTGTGGTGACATACACCTGTTATGCTGGCACATGGGAGGCTGAAGCAGGGGGATTGCCACAAATTTGGGGCCTGTCTGGGCTACATAGTGAAACCCTATCTAAGAACAACAACAAAACAGATTATCGATCTGGTGAGAAGGTTTTTGTAAGCACTTAGGTATTTGTCTCCAAATTTCACTTGTCTCATTGTGGAGGCTTTCTAAAATCCTTCAGAGCACTGCTTCAGTTAACTTACAGAGTCTAGAGAATCTTGTTTGTTACTGAAAGAAAAGATTAAGGTTACATGTGTTTATCATTTTATGTGTTATAAGAATCTGTTAATTGTGTATTGATAAAATCCAAAACAGTATTTTTAGGAAAAATAAAAGATTTTAGTTATATTTCTGGAATGTTCTGAAATATGTTGTGTCTCCGGTATACATATTCATATGAATAGTATTAAATGAGTGTTAAACTAAATTGCTGCTGGCTAAAATATTTGGGGTAGTGTTTTTCCTGTCACATGATATCTAGTACTTGCTACCTTTATTCCCGCTTGATCAGTGTTAATAAGCAAAATACAGGACTTTCAGATTCTTTGCTATATATTTTCTTATTTGTCGTATTTTATGTGTGTGACATAAAGCCAAGTGGCGACATGGCGTTTTGAGATATAGTTCAAACTCTTCTTTTCCAAGGATAGATTTTTAAACCATTTCTCCAAAAGCAGTTTTCAGCTGGCCTGAACAATGTCACGGTCAATCTGAACATCTGATAATAAAAATATTTGTGATTTAGAAGTATGTGCTTATCTTTTACATGCTCTAGGCTAGGTCACCTTCAGAGTACCTGTAGGTTAGAGAGAAGGATGATTGTGAAGGTGTACTGTCGTCACTTTCTAGCATTTGGAATAATCATGGATGAACTTGCACAGCCAAGCTAAACACAGGACTCTCTAGGCATCCTCCACATCAGGATGTGGCGAGACAATTGGAAAGTAGATCCTTTATATCCTTTGAACAACTCTTGTAGTTCAATTGGCTTTAAGCATTATCAGAGCGTCCTTGACATGATGCCAGGGCCTAATGCTGCTTTAGTGAAAGTACAGAGACAAGCAGAAGATAACTGATCACTTCTGCAACTCCTGGCATACTGGGGTATGCAGCAGCCTCTACTGTGGCTTTGGCATCCATAAGCAGCTAAGGGTTGAAAGTTTGTTAATGAACATAATCCATGGAAGGTGAGTAAGCTTGGACATTGCCTAATGCTTCTGTTTCCATCATCACAGGACAAAAAGCTAATACACTGTCACTTCTGGAAATATGTGTTTTTCATGCAGGAGGCCAAAGCTCATGCACCACCACTGCAATCTACATTCTGTAGGAGAACAAAGAACAATAATGCATGCAAAACCCTTTTGTAAACAGCAAAGAATTTTACAAATATGAAATTTTGTCATGGTTTTAGGTTTGTATCTGTTAAGCTTGGACATTTTGGTATTCACAGGTTTTCCTGTATTGTAACAGTGACAACTTAGAAGGATACAAATTGAATTGATTTGAAAGCAAGGCAATTCCAGTTTAGCATCATTTAAACTATATTAAGTGCAACTCAACTTCATAAGGTAAGGCACTGGTTAAAAACATAAGAATGTGGTGGCTCCATAGACAAGTGCAAGTGATGGCCCTGAACTGATTGACTAGCACAAAACAAAAAGAATATATAACAGCAGGCTAAACTTAAATTTACTGAGGAAGGGCAAACCTGATGCCTTCTTAGAAAAGCATTCATTAACAACTCAGATGTTGTAGGGCTGATACTATCTTGATAATAATTTATGTGTTTCCATTTGCAGTAATTGCCATTCCCCTTGTGACCTTCTTCCTCATTCCAGGCAGCAGCTGGGAAAGCCCCACTTGCTACTCCAAGGAAGGGAAGGCTGTACAAAAGCATTGGTTCTCAGCTTTCCCATTTTGAAGCAGGCAATATTGGAAGAGGTAACAGAAGCCAAAGTTTATGCAGTACATAAAGAAGCAGGGAAGAATGCAGCTGATGAAAGAGCTGGGACTAGACAGATTTCACTTGCACAGAGGAGAATAAGGACACTTGTGTGGAAGAGCAGGATGCTTGCCCAGGTGCAATGGCTCCAAGACCTTTCCTTTTTCCTCCTCCTTTCTCCAGCATAAGATCTAGGAAAACTGATTATGGATACTTCAAGTCAATGTGGGCATCCAAAACCAGATGTCACTTGTGTCCGAGAGTTCCTCAGTCCCATGTACTCTGCTGTCTTGGGGCAGTAACAGCAGGGCAAGAGGACAGATGGCTCTAAAGAGAGGTCTGAGGAAACTAAGCTTCCTGCCATTAAAGAAACACCACAGAACATCCAAAAATTATACACACACTCCCAAAATGTTTGAAAAATAATTGAGAGGGACCAATAGACCAAAAGACCCTCCAGATCAGGACTGGTAAGTTCAAAGGACATGGACCAAGGAGCAGGGACAAACCATGAAACTTCTTATTACTTAATGCACTCAGGTGCTGGTGGGAGCAGATGCCGACAGCCATTGACCTACTGGGCTTGGCCTTGGGGCTCTTGACTTCAGTCTTATCCTGAAACCTTAGTTTTTGTTCCAGGGAAGAGTAGAGGGAGGAAGGAGGAAGTTCTTAACTGAAACTATATTTCAGTGAGTACTGTGCTTATTTAGGGTACTTTTCCAATTATGTATAAAGTATGTTTTATATTCACCCAGTGTACCCACCATAAAATTAAGTAATTTGAATTAATTGCTTCTCTAAAAAGTATGACCACTAAAGTGAACTCTGATAGCTCTTATAAGACTCTTGGACCTTGAACATCAGGCATTATTTGTGTCCTGGGATCCTTTCCTAATGTAGTGAAACATAGAAGAACCTATAATTTTTAAAACATAGTGTAGTTCTGGTTCTGCTTAGCAAGCACAAGGTCCTGAGTTTGATTCCCAGTATCAAGAAAATAAAATTTAAAAAAAGACATAGTGTATAAAATATAACATATTTGCTATATTTTTCTGCTTAATACTGTATATTATTACAAATATATAAGCAGTCCATTTTTGTATGGCATTACATTATAAATATATAAACATAATTACACATTACAACACATTATTATATGTTACATATGGGCAATATATAATTAATAGGTTTTACTTTATACATATGTATATAATTATAGGTTCTTGGGTGGCAGGAACTTGAGACTCTTAGCACTTAATTTATTTAGAATGGTTTCTTTGTACAATAGTACCTCACTTGACACTCTAAGTGCTTTTGGGTGGCACAACGGATACTAGACTGATGGATACTAAGCGAACCATTTGGGCTGGAAAGAATCATGAGTCACAGAACAATGGACACCAACAACTTCCAGCTTGTGCATAGAGTACCAGACAATGCACACAAAGCTGAACTTTGATGTCAAACTCACTGGGAACCAGATTCAGTAATTTTCAAAGCAGTCAGATACTAAGGTATGATATAATTGATATATGAGGAGCAAAATTAGAGACATGATGCTTCATGGCTATGGAAGCCTACCAGCCAGTGCTGAGCTACACATCTGGAAGGCCATAGCCGGAGCTCATGGTGTGGGCGATGTGCCATTGATGCACCCAGGGTGCTTTGTGCTTCTCTGTGTCACTATCTGCTGGCTGTCAGCTTGTACCCTCCCATAGCTGCATACACCTCTTGCCCATCCCAGTCCATTCCCCATCCTAATTTTCTTTTTGCTGGGACTCCTTGTGGTACTGACTTTCTGTTTTCACTTCCATGGCTCACGGTCTCCCAGGCCAAATTCAGTTTTTCTCTTCTCTGGGCATGCTGTATCTCAGTAGCTCAGGCTCACAGCGTTGTGGCTAGGTAGAGAAATAGAGCTAAAGCTCTGGATTAACAGAGGAACTCCTTGTAGTTAGTGATGTAAAAGGGACCAGCTCTCTTGGGTTGGCCGGTTGGACAGATGTGATTATTAAGAAATATATAAAACATATAGAACACACAGACATTAAAGGCTTTTGGTGTGGTTCAGATTTCAGGGTCAATTTTTATTTTGGAAGAAAAACATATATTTCTTGAAATAAAGTGTTCATAATCACTAAATGTAAGCATTTCTAGATATCTATGATAGAGACATATATTATTCTCTCTATAGCCTTTTAATGTTTGTAGTTTTTTTCCTTTCAATTGTTGGCCAAATAATAACTTTGAAAACTACAATTGTTAATATTCTCTAGAGAAAAGACTTTTTGGATCACCTTCCAGCATTAATACCTATTTAAGTTAAAAAGAAAAACACTGAGTTGCATTTGGAATTTCTGGATTCTTCTGTTTGACATGCAAATATTCAGTTCTGTTCTTTTTATGATAATGTGAAATAAAGTAGTTTCTCATAGTGACATTGTAAATCATTTGCTTTCTATTACATGCAGCTGGTTTTGTTACTATAATGATTTTCTAGGAGTGCATAGTCCAGAACACATAAGATGCAATATGATATTCCTTTATTCAAAATTTATATGCAATTATCATTTGCCCAGAAATAATAAGACAATTTGAAAATATAGTAATTTATTGTAATGCATTTCTTTTAATATGTATCTACAGTGAGGGGAAAAATCTAAAACTTCTAAAAATGACATGCCATCTCTTTTTGTTATATAGACTAAAGTTTTCATCTCACTAAAAATTCAGAATCAAAATCAAAAACATCTGAGGTAGTTACTCGGGTGCCTTCCTTCAGCTTAT
Source organism: Octomys mimax (assembly GCA_002564305.1). Classification (NCBI taxonomy): domain Eukaryota; kingdom Metazoa; phylum Chordata; class Mammalia; order Rodentia; family Octodontidae; genus Octomys; species Octomys mimax. The sequence continues at coordinate 12,554 of NDGM011235903.1, read as the reverse complement.
ACAAAAGAATATAGGATGAACGGTAAGAATTAAGTAAACCACAAATTATTTTGGAGTGTCTGGTTTCTATTATAAGTAAATTTTTCACTGCTGGTTGTTTTTTCAAAAATATTGCCTGTATTTTTGATATTCATTCCTATGATCTAATGTAAACTATGTCCTACCAGTTTAATGTACTGTTAGTTCATGATTACATTTTTTTTATTATACTCATATGCTATAAATATTTCTCACTCTGCTCTGGATCTCCCCCAAATAGCTGTAATCTTTAAGATATGTCAGGGAAAATCTTAAGAGAAATATTCCCGTTTTGTTCTAGCAGGTATTAATTTCACACCTTCAGTGAAGTCTAGCCATCAACAGTGGCGCATTTACTTTTAAGCCACGAAATTAAAAATTATTAAGAGGCAACAACCAAAACAACCTGAAGTGGACTATCACTCTGGTTTCAATATTTTATTCCTTTATTGGTCTTGACTTGAATTTTAAAGAACTTGATAAATTTACATTAGTTTATAGTTTAATGGAATCACAGTAGGTTAGTTTTCAGTTTTGGAGGATAAATAGACCTTGTCAGGACTTCTTCTTATGTGCTTAAAAATAGTGTTTTTACACAACATTCTTTTTTCTATTCTTAATTATACAGGCAGTCACCACCACAGTGCATTACTTAGAATATGGACTAATGAAAACGATCAGTTTTTGTCATTGTGTCACATTCTGGCAGTGTGTTTAATTCCCGCTGCAGTGTTTTATTATTTTTCTCATGCTAGTGGTTCCTGTGGCCTTCCATTAAGGCACAGAACTTAGATGAGATGGCAGAACAGGAAAACACTGCACGAAGAAAAGGTTTTGGAGGCAGGAGTTGACAGGGAGGGCGAGCTCCGAGTGGAATATCAGTTATTCTATGTCCAGAGAAAGCCATAACCATAGTCTACACTGGGCCACTGTATAAGTAGAAACAAGGATGCACTGAAGCAACTGGAATGAGCAGAATAACAAAGAATCCCTCCCCCTACTGGCTGATGACCCAAGACCACTCATCCTCCAGGGGCTGTTAGGACTTTTAGGTGGTGCAGCAGAATCTCAAGGCACAGGCCCACCCCTTCCTGTCTCCATGGTGATCCAAGCCCCTTGAGCCATGCATCCAGGCAGGAGTAAGGTTGGGTAATGCTTTAAAAAAGGATATAAATTAAGCTCTGTACATCTGGCCAGATTTGTGTATTTTAATTTGTGTGCACAAACAATAGCGCTATGGGCTACAGATACTTTAGGAGTACACTGACCACTAGTTCTCTTTAAATCTTCAGCAAGATCTACTGATCAAGCCAACTACAGAAGAAAATTCCTTTCTTTCTTTCTTTCTTTCTTTCTTTCTTTCTTTCTTTCTTCTTTCTTACTCTTTTAAATGTATAGTTCAGGCTAGACTTAAAGTACTCTGTAATCCAGGCTGGCCTTGATCTCACAATGATCCTCCTGCCTCTGTCTCCTGAGTTCTGGGATTACAGGCATATGTGACCATGCCAGCTTGAGAATGCCATTTTGACTGAGTCTTAGCTGTGTGTCCGAGTAGGGAAGTTAGGGCCTGATGGTGATCTTAAAGGGTGGAGTCACTGGGTCGGGCATGGCTCTCAGTCATGTAATAGCTCTGCACACATACAAACTAAGCCAGGGATCCAGGACTGAATCTTTTGAGCAAATTGACAGTTTTAATCAGTGAACTAGTTGAAGAGCTTCTCTTCCAGAATAACTCTTTTTTGGCTTAGAGTACACTGCATTATTTCTAGAAGCAAGTGCTTTCTAGACCAAGCAGCCAGATTATTTTGCGTAGTCTCAGTACTGTTGAACATAAACAGAAGTATCCATATCTTAGAACTTCATAGTACAGGGATAAAAAATTACGAAGTTTTTCATTCTTGAGCCAAGAAAGGTAGATCCCTTCTGCTCCCCAGGCACACAGTACAAGAAGTAGTGATTGGAAAAAATAAAACCATTTTTTGTATAAATTCTCACTTCACTAAGAGTTTGAAATAAGTTGTAATATTGCTACCATCTTCCTTTGGTACTGGAACCTCAAAGGAATTTAAAACTTGTCTAAAGTGACAAAACTAATTGGGAGAGTCGGAATTCAAGCCTAGGTCTCCATAGATGATGACCTGAGATATTTGTTGCCCCTCTGATTACTAGATACTGTTTGATCTTAAAATCTTCATTTTTGCCAGACATGGTGACACATACCTGTAATCCCAGTACTCAGGAAGCCGAAGCAAGGAGATCTCCAGGAGTTTAAGGTCAGCCTGAGATGATTAGTGAGACCCTGTCTCAAATCAATCCATCAATCTTGATTTTTAAAAATATCTTCCCTTTGTTGTTTTATTATAGCCCCACAATGCCTCCAAAGAAGGTAGGACATGTCCATTTACTTTGCAGAGTTTGGTACAATTTAACTTTTTCCTTTAGGATTTAGTAATATGACTTTGACATGACACATGTTCGGACTTACAATCTTACACAGTTCTTTCTTTCCTTTCTTCTCTTTGAAAATAGTCAAACAATTCCAGAAATGCCTCTTACATGGCCACACTTCCCAGCACAGAAGAGGAGCTCATTGTTGTGTTGAGCCGAACTGAAATGTTTACTGCTCCTACAGTAGCAGTGCCTCCACTTTAGAGTTTTAGCTGCTATTTAAGGCTCAGTTGCTCTGCCAAATATTTGTTGTGAAGAATAAGCAAATATTTCCCAAAATGTTCAGGCAAACACGTTACCATTGCAAACAGATTTTTCACTGGCAAGCTTTTCTCTTACGTTTGAGTCCATATATATTTATAAAAAAAAAAAAAATTATGTCTCAAACTGCATCGGAAATAAGAATGAGACTCCAGCCACATTTGTAAAACAAAGACCAACTAGCATTTCAGTTCCACAACGTAGTAGAATTTGCTTACCATGTGTTAATCAAAGGTGGGAGATTCTACCCCAGGCTTTATGGAAATAAGGCAGTCACACAGGAAATGGTAGACGAGATACCTCCTTGATGTTTTTAAAAACTATCTCTGCTATCACAGGATGGGAAAGGGGAAAAGGACAGCTGTTTTCCTGAGAGCATTCTCCATAAACTGTGACTTTTCAGTGTCTTTCTGTCTACCCTTCCTTGCCTCCACAGGCAACCCTCACACTGCCTGCCTCAGATGTTTGGGGTTATTCCATATAGCAATGGAACTTGATTTTTCACCTGCATTAAAACATTCCCAAATGGAGACCTTGTACAGTGCATGTCCCTAGCGGCCCATATCCACCTAAAGACAGTCAGAGCGATCATCATTTCATTAAAATTTCTCCTCTCCATAAGACTCTGAATTGTTAAAAAATGGAAGAAATGAACAGAAAGGGTATCCAGGGGGTGCTGAGTGTTTCTGGTAGTCTATTTTGAGATTAGTGAGATGAAAATAAACTCAGCTTTCACCCATTTTGTGATGATCATGGTTGTTTCCTCTGAGAAGACAGCGGTGGGCTGTCAACTATCAGTAATGCTGGTGTCGGTCCATTAAAATCACCAGTGCAGATGGAAGGACTGTGTTTTAGCTCTACAATACCATGTGTTCTATCCTTCCAGTGAAGATCAACCTGAACAGGATGAGGGGAGCTGGCTAATTATATTAGACAGAAATGCACTGGCTTGAGATTACCTAGATAATGTCTGTGTCATATTTTTATGACTGTCACTGAAAGTGAAGATTCTTGAATCATTTAGCAAACAGCTTTAATTAACCATTTTAATACTTGAATGAAATCACTGTCAAACATCCCTGAAATGTAGAAAATGTCCTGCCTTGCAGGAGGATAATTTGCAAACCTTTGAGCTTGTATGGAGCCAGGCTTCTTTGCCCAGAAGGCAAGGGAAAAAGCTCCTTGGGTCCTGGCAAGAGACTCTCAACCTCCCTCCACCACTGCCTATTCTCCCCCTTTTTCCTTCCTTTCCTCCACCTACCTCTGCTTTCTGTACAAATGTGCTATGCTGCTTTTCCAGTTCAGAGTGCTCTGAGACATGCAGACAAAACATTTTACTGTTTGATTTTTAAAATCCCATTTATAACCAAGGTCACATTCAATACTATCACAAGTAGGCCAGATCATAATGGTTTCTTATGTATTTATCACTTTTGGAGCTGGTATTTCTAGACTCTTCCCTTTTCTTAAAATCTGAACTAAATTTTTTGTAGGTGAGCTTTGAATGTATAAGAATATTTTATTGCAAAACCGCATGAATCTCACAACTCATTTTTCAGGTAAGATGGCTGAGATTGTCTGAAAACAGAAGCTCTGCAGAGAAAGTTACACTTCCATTCTGAAGAACATCACCTAGATTCAGAAAAATGTCACCTATGCTCCAGCTTTCATCTCTGTTTGGTTTTCAGGGAGGTGGCTTCCAGTTTGATAACAGTCTTTGCTCATGCCTTGTGAATTGACCTCCTGGTATCAGGTCCTGTTGTACGCGTTCTTGGTGCCCTCTCTCCTTTTGTCTTCTTGTTTTGACTTTGAGTGTTAACCTCATTAACTGGGGCTCCACAGTCTGCTAGCAGAGACCAGTAGCACCCTTCTGCCACAGGGCTGGGGCTGGCCTGGCCCAGCTAACCGGGAACAGACACCTTCCCTTGGTTACTATTTTCCCTCAGGGAGCCAGTGTTGGGTTCAAGTAGGTTAAAGCATTACATTTGTAAATTTGTAAAGGATCAAGTTGTGAAAAGAAGGGCAATCTTGTTCTCGGAGACTTTATTAGCCCGTAAATGCAATATGATACATTTATTGGAGGGAAGAGCGGATCCTCTGAGCGTCATGGAGCCTGAAAGATGTGTCTTATTTCATCGCATTCGTGGAGGACTGCCACGGAGGTATGCTTTTACAAGGCACTGCATGGACTTGAGGTAATCATCAAGTAAAACTGGGCAAGGAGTACTTTGAGTCCAAATTTATATACATATTTCCCGACTCAAATGTGAAGACCCAAAGCCGTATGTTTTCAATTTTTGGTTTAATTTTTAAGCTTTTCAGTTTGCTTTTTTGATGTAAAAGAAATATGATTAACTTTCTTTTAAAAAATGTTGCTAGTTGCTTTCCACAACACTGGCATCATCATAAAAATGTACTGACTATATTAGCAAACACACATATCAGCACAAAATGACGTGAGGTAACATTAGGAAGGCCTTCACTGTGACAAAATAAATCAGAATCAAATAGCGAGCTTCTTACAGCTTGTTACCGTTTTGCTGAGAAAATTGAGTCACTGGAATCTTTTATAGGGAGAAGCTGAACACAGGCAAGAAAGGCTTTCCAGATGACGCCCAAGTCCTACACAGTGTCCTCACACCAGTCTTCTAGTTCTTGCTGAATCTCTGAACCAGAAGCCTTCTGAGGAGCTGGGGAGATGGCTCAGTGGAATAAGTGCTTCCCTGGCAAGCACTAAGGGCCTGAGTTCAAT
>NDGM011235898.1:3231-13293 GCA_002564305.1 Octomys mimax | reverse complement strand
ATCTAGTAGTGAGACCCTGAACACCCTGTAGACCTTTCCCTAAAATACAAAAACAAAAACAAAAACAAACCTTAATTCTGTGAAGTTCTATCTTAAGAAGCTATAAAAATATAAAGTGAATTTAAGTCACATAAAAATAAATAAATGATAAATGTGCTGGAATTACAAAATCAGTGAACTAGAAGGGCCGAAAAAAGGGCCGGGGAGACAGCTCAGTAAAACAAGCATGTGCCTGGCAAGCGCAGGGTCCTGAGTTCAATCCCCTGTATGAAAAAAAAAAAAGAAAAGAAAAAAGAAAAAAATTAAAAATTAATGAGACTAATTCTACCCCCTTAAAAAGAGAGTAAAAATGAATACTTCCTAACTAAATTGACCAATGCAAAAAAAAAAAAAAAAGAAGAAAAGAAAACAAGAAGAGAAATAAGCTTCTGATGTTAAGGAAAAGAAAAAGATGCATGCCACAAACAGCCAAGCATTTAAAAAACAATAAAACAATATTATAAACAACTTTAATTTGAAAATTTAGCAAAAGTTTTTAAACAGTTTTCATTTTCTCTAGTGTGAGAAATCTTAAATGTACCCAAGGGCCACGGTGTACACTAGGCGTTGTGAAATAGGAAGAAATGGCTCAAAGGAAGGGGGAACTAGGGAGGAAAGAAGGGGCAAGGGAGGGAGGGGAAGGGAAAAAGTGATTAAAAGACAATGAAATGGAAACAAAGTTTGTAAATGAAAGGGAGAGGGGTTGAAGGGAGGGGAGAGGATTTGGAAAAAAGAGTCATGGATATATATCATACATAGGGGCAAGTTCCCTATTATGAGTATGATAATTGTGCATATCTAAACTATACCAATAAATTTAATTATTTTTTAAAAATACAACTTAACAATAACAACAAAAGTAGAAAATCTGAATAACTTCATAGCTATTAGATAGGTTGAATTATTTATCAAAAATCTTCACCAAAGGAAATTTTCAGATCCATATGAAAGCAAAAACAGTAATTTTATACTAACTTTGCAGAAAATAGAAGAGGAAATATTACTCTAACAATATCATGTCTGTAGATGAAAAAAAAATCCTTAACAAAATAAGAGGAATTTTAATCCAATAATACCTGATAGCATTTAATTGAGGATACTAATGCAAGACTACCCTAATATCTGAAAATAAAAGCAATTAACTATATTAACAGAATAAAACACAGGCTCATTCACTCATTTCAATAAATACACTTCTATATATTGACAAAAAAAATCATAAAATTTTTTAAGCAATTAGCAAGAGGTAACCAAAATTTCAAACTGAAGCTGGATATCAACAATAAATTTAAAGGTGAAATCACACCAAAGATTGAAAGATGGACTTGCTTTCCCACAAATAAGAAATAAAAATGTATACTCGTGCCATTATATACATTACTGAACTGGAAGTATTAGCCATTGCAATATGGCAAAGGGAATACAACAAACAAACCACACAAGAGTTTGGTTCATTATGAAAAGAAAAAATAAAATGGAATTTCAAAGCAAGAATGGGAAAGTAACAAAAATTAACTAACACTGCATATTGGTGTCTTCAGAGTACTTGGGTACAGGATATGAGGATGAGATATTGGCCAAACAATATTAACATAAGCCTTTCTCAATTCTCTGAATTTAATTTTTAATTCTCTGTGCAGTATATCTATTTTAGCTATTTTGCTTATTTGTGTGTGTGTGTGTGTGTGTGTGTGTGTGTGTGTGTATGTAGCTCAGGGGCATAAATGCCTACCTGGCAAGCACAGGTCTCATGTTCCATCCCTGGTACCAGAAAAAAAAAAAAAAATCTATCATTTTTTCCTTTTCCCTTCTTTCTTTTCCCCTTTCTCCCATCACAATTTCTCTTCTCTTTTGAACCAATTCACAGTGTCTGTTGTACATTTTGGGTCCATTTACTCCTTCAGCTTCTCCCACTAGTGGGACTGTGCAACATTAACACAAGTGGGTCTGATTTATTTCACTTACAAGTCTGGTCTCTAGTTGTACCCATTTACCTAGAAAAGCCTTAAGTTTATATTTAAAAAAAAGACATCTACAAAAATAGCTGAGGAATACACTATTGAGTAAAAATATCACATCTTTTTTATCCATTCCTCAGGTGATGGGCATTTGTGCTGTTTCTGAGGTTCAGCTATGACCAATTTCAATGCTATAAAAGTAAGTGCACTTATATCTCTGTAGTAAGTTTTCAGTTCTCTTCAATGTAGAGTATGATGTCATCTGTGAAAAAATACATGGGAGGGGAAGAGCTGGGTCTAATGGAACCTCTAATCCTAGTTTATTAAGGAGCCTCCACACTGATTTCCACGATGGCTGGAGCAGCGTACACGCCCACCAACTGTGGAGAAGAGTTCTTTTCTTCCCCACAGCACCTCCAGAATTTGTTATTGGCTGATTTTTTAGTGATGGACATTCTATTCAGAGTAAGGTAGACTCTCAGTGTTGTTCTATTTTGCATATCTGGGATGACCAATGATGTTGAATGTTTATATATATTTATTTGTCATTTATATTTCATCTGAGAATTGTTTAATCATCACAGATGCCCAATTTTTGGATCGGGTCTTTGAATCTGGAGAACTTAATTCTTTCAAATTTTTATATGCTCTACATATAAGTTATATGTTCAAAGGACAGCTGGCCATAATGTTAAACTATTTTTTTTTAACATTTGTGGGTTGTCCTTTTCATTCTATTGATTTGTTTTCTTGTACAAAAGCTTTTTAGTAAAGTGAGATCCCATTTGTTGATTCTTTGTTGCATTTCCTGTGAAGTCTGGGTTTTGTTTATGAAGTCTCTGCCTATACCTATGTCTTCAAGACTTGTACCTATTTTCTCTTCCAGTAGATTTCATATTGCTGTATAATATTTAGATTCATGATCCATTTTGACTTTAGTGCATGGTGGGAGGCAGAGGTCTAATTTTAGTCTGGTGTGTGGAAAGCCAATTTTTCAAGCACTATTTGTTAAAAAGGCTATCTTCCTCCAGTGAGCATGTTTGGCCCCTTTGTCAATAATGAGGCAGCTGACTGTGTTTGGAATTCCAGATGCATCTTCTATTCTGTTCCAGTGATCCTCGGGTCTGTTTTGTCAATAACAAGCTGATTTTATAACAGTAGAACACTTTCCAGTCAGGAATTGTGGTGCCCCCTTACTTGCCTTTGTTGCCCAAAATTGTTTTTGCTATTGTAGGTCTCTTGTGATTCCAAATGAATTTTAGAAGTGTTTTCTCTATTTCTGTGATTCTGTGAGGTATGATGATAGTGTTTTGATTGGGATTGCATTAAATCTGTATAACAATTATGGGAGTGTGGCCATTTTTACAATGTTGGTTCTTCCTATGCGTGAGCAAGGAATATCTTTTCATTTTCTAAAATCTTCCTTGATCTCTTTATTCAGTATATCATAATTTTCAATGCACAGATCTTTCACTTCCTTTGTTAGATTGATTCCTATTTCATTTTTTAGATGCTATAATGAAAGATTGGCTTCCCCAAGTTCTCTGCCAGGGAGTTTTCTGGTTTTGTACAGGAATGCTATTGAGTTTTGAGGGTTGACATTGTATCCAGCTACACTACTGCACTTGGCTATTAATTCTTGGTTATTAGGAGTCTTTGGTGGAGTTGTGGAGTCTTCAATGTAGAGTATGATGATGTCATCTGTGAATAATGGTAATTTCACTTCTCCCTTTCCTACTCCTAATCTTATTCCTTTTATTTTTCTCTTCTGTAATTGCACTGGCTAATGTTTCCAAAACTATATTGAAAAAAAAATGGTGATATTGGATGTCTTTGCCTTGTTCTTGAATTTAGATTGAAAGATTTCATTTTTTGTCCTTTTAGTATGAAGTTAACTGTGGTTTTCTCATAGACTGTTTTTATTAGATTGAGGAAAAGACTATCTATTCCAATTTTCTGTAGGATTTTTATCATGACTGAGTGTTGGACCTTGTCAAAAGCTTTTTCTGCATTTATTGAGATGATCATATGATTTTTGTCTCTGGCACTCTTGATATGGGGTATTACATTTACTGATTTAAGTATATTTAAGCATCCTTACACTTATGGGATGAATCTTACTTGGCCATGGTGTAATATCTACTTGATGCTTTGCTGCATTCTGTTTGCAAGTATTTTACTGAGGATTTTTGCATCTGTGCTCATTAGGGAGATTGGCCTGTGTTCTCTGTCATGGTTGAGTCTTTCTCCAGCTTTGGTATCAAGTTAATACTTGCCTCCAGGAATGAGTTGGGGAAAATTGATTCACTTCAATTTAATTAAAGAGTTTAAGCCATATTAACATTAAATCTTCTCTAATTTCTTGTAGAATTGAGCTGTGAACCCCTCAGGATCTGAATTTTTCTTTGTTAGTAATTTTTATATTACACTTTCAGTTTCATTAACTGATATTGGGTTATTCACAATTTTTCTTCTTGATTGAATTTTGGTAATTCATATGTCTTTAGGAATCTGACCATTTCTTTTGTGTTTTTCATCTTATGGAAATAAAGATTTTAGAAGTGGGTATTGATGATCTTCTGAATTTTCATAGGATCTGTAGTGATTTCATCCCTTTTATTTCTTATTCCATGAATTTGAATTTTTATTCCTTTTTTGATAAGGTAGGCTAGGGGTTTTTCAATTTTATTTGTTGTTCCAAAAACAAACCCTTTGATTCACTAATTCTTTGTATTGCTTTCTTAGTCTCAAAAGCATAATTTCTGCTCTGATCATTATAATTTTCTCCCTTCTTTGGGCTTTGTGTTTGACTTGCTATTCTCTTTCTAGAAGCTTGAGGTGCAACATCAGGTTGTTTATTTGGGTTCATTCTGTTTTCCTTATGTGAGAATTCACCACTATACATTTCCCTCCTCAGAGGGAAACACAATTTCTTTTGAGTTGAATGTGTTCCTTGCTTTCATGGTGTACCACAGCTTCCAGTAAGTTGTATTTGCATTTTCATTTGATTATACATATTGTTTAATTTTTTCTTTCATTTCATCTGTGAACCATTGGTTGTTCTGGAGAGTATAAATTAGTTTCTACATGTTTATGGAGATTTTTGCTATTTGTCATTAATTTCTAATTTCATTGTACTATGGTTAGATAATATGCATGGAATGTTATTATTATCTTTAAAATAGTTACACAGTGTACAAGATATGGACACAAAATATTATATTCTATTTGTCATCTTATTAAGAAGCTTTGCATTTATGGTCATTAAGAAGATTGCCTTATAGTTTTCTTTTTTAATAACTGTTTTTATCTTGATTTAGGATTAGAGTGAAGCTAGCTTCCCAAAAAATGACTTTGGAAGCATTCCTTCCCTTTCGCTTCCTTTGAAAAGTGTGAGGAGTATTGATATTATAACATCTTTCAAAATCTTATAGAAATCAGCCATGAATCCATCACATTCTTGGCTTTTCTTAGGTGTTTAATTGTTGTCTCAATTTGCTTGCCTCTTATTGAACTATTCAGAATTGTGTATTCTTAATTTAGTATTTGTTGAACACTTATAATAACAATTTGATGTAGATATTTCCCTTCTCTTAATTTACTTGGCGTATGTATAAATGGAAAGGAGCAGATACACACTTAAAAGCTAACAGCCCTAAAACATTTCCTCAGAAGCTATTACACCTATGGCATTCACGCAAGTACAACTCTGGCCCCCAAGGGGCATTTTCCAACTTCGGAGACATTTTTGATTCTCACAATTGACAGGGTACTACTGGCATCTAGTGGGTAGAGGCCAGGGATGCTACTAAATATCCTACAACCCTCACATCAGTGTCCTGTAGTATTGAAATTATCTGGCCCACATTGACAGTAAAGAGACCAAAATTTTTAAAAATCCTACTTCATAAACATATACAAAACTCTCATCTGCTCTAAGATTGTATTCTCCTCACTTCTCCTGCCCAAGTTCCATCAAATGTTCATGATCACTCATATTTAGTTGAAAAGAACATAAAATGGATTAGTCCATGTCTGCTGTATTCCAAAAGGCTGCCCTTGTGTAACTCCTCCCATAATTTTCCTGTTTTCAGTGCTTTCTCCTACAGATGGCATAGACTATGACCATGTGCCCTGTGATAGCTAAGCACCTATCTCCATATATCTCCATTTGCTATATGATATGAAGATTTGCAGTACTCAGGGAGAAGAGGTTGCCTGGCCCCTCTGATGCTTTCATATCTTATTCTATAGTAATAGTTTTCCTTCTGACTTGACTATCATCCTCCCATAGGTGTCTTCTACCACACCTTCTGTTTCTGTACTAATCTCTACCCCTGCCTGGTGTAATGATTAGTCTTAATAAGTTCAAGAGGAAGCAAAAGTGAGACTATTTAATAAAATTTGTTTAACTCCAAAAAAAACTATGATGGAATATAGTACCAATAGATGTCTTATCTAATAGGTATTTTAGTGATATCATTTCCAATCTAAATAATCTCATTGTTCTTGATGACTCATTCTGTACTGACTTCAGTTTGTCGGAGTCACAGTGTTAATAATGGACTTGGAATTGGAACAGGGTATTCTATGTTAAGATGTGGCTCACTTCAATCTTTCCAAATAAAAGATCCAGGGCTAGAAGACAATTTTCTGTTGCAAATTTTTGGTACAGTCAGTATTCCAAGCACCTCTCGACTTAGCCCATATTCTACTTCAAAACACCCAAATGGAATATCAGCTTTCTAAAAGAGAACACTGCCTCCACCTGCAGTTAGATAAAATAGTTTTATATAGCAAATAGTTTAAAAATAGTTTTCTCTAGTGAAGAATTTGGAGGTGAAAAAATAATTACTAAGAAGAATTCTCAACAATCATCAATTTTGAGTCTAATTTATGCATCTCAATATACCAGTATGACTTCTACAAGCTGCAAATAATAGTTATATTTGCATATTTTAATTGATGCATGATGAACAAGTATGCTATTGCTCTGATTTGAGTAAACTAAAAACTGAGATAAAGTAAGATTCCAAAGCTTTATCTACAGTATACCTGCCTATCTTGGTATAGGATTACCTTCCTCAGATTATGTTTACCAGATTTTTGTCACAATCCTAACTGATTTAAAAGCCTTTCTGGAGTGTTAATATGGTGTAGTGTTTGGTCTCTAACTACATTACAGACCTGAACAATGTATGAGGGTAACTTGCAAAGTCCTTAAACTGAACTTTGCTTTAAAATTTGACAGGTGGGCCAGGCAAATAGCTCAACAGATTAAAGCACCTGCAAGCAGGCACAGGGGCCGGGGTTCGATCCCTGGCATGCTGTGCCAGCCCCACACCCAGGGCACACTGAGACAGAAATTGAGACTGGGCGTGGTGGTGCACGCCTGTAATCCCAGCTCTTGGGAGGCTATAAACAGGTGGATCACTATAAGTGCAATCTAGTAGTGAGACCCTGAACACCCTGTGGACCCTTCCCTAAAATACAATAAATAAATAAAAACAAAGTAAAATAAAATTTGACAGCTAAAATTTTAGGGGAGTTTTAGTTTCACATCAAAATTAAGAGGAACTTACATAGATTTACTATACATTCTTTCTGCCTTTAATGTGAGTCTCTCCCATTATAATACTTTCCCCACCGGTATCTTACAATTTGTTATAATAAAAGAACCTATTTTGACACAATATCATCATCCAATTTCAATAGTTTATGTTTCAGTCCACTATTACTGTACATTCTATGGGTCTGGACGAGTGTATAATGACATGTGTCTACCACTGTAATATCACACAAAGTGCTTCTGCTGCCCTGAATCTTCTCTGTATCCTACACATTTCTATTCAACTCATATTCTCTCAAATGTTTATGCTTGTTAGTGTTTCTACACTGTCACCCCTGGATATTAGTGAATTTATAATGGTCATTCTAGAAAAAGGTGGAAACAAAGATAAAAACCCAATAAAGACTTTAGACAATGTAATAGCTGTTCTTGATTATTGTGAAATATTCTTTTATTCACATGAGATTTGACATTGCAGTATGGCCTAAATTCAATGAAGTATATTATATACATTATATATGTTATATAGAATGTGATATTCTACATCATATGAACATTAAACACAATATATTAATTACCCAAGTGCTTGCTCCAACACACAATTAGTCTAAGCCTAATACTCATATCTCAGAACATTTCCCTGACAAAGCCTATTTCTGCCAGGTACCAGACTCATTGCATTACATATTGCTGGCCCTACAAGAGTACTTAGCAAACAATTATGTACTAACAGGAAAACATAGAAGCACAATTGCCCATTAACTCAGTAAAACATGAACTGATTGACTCTGGTATCTCAGAGACAAAATATGTTCATCACTTCATCTCCCCAATCAGGGGCTCCTGAACCAGGAAGAGGCTGGAGTTCAGTTGCAGATACACATAGGACAAGTGAGATACTCCATGATGCATGATTATGCAACTAAATGAGGTCTATATTTCCAAGAGAAATAATGGAAAATCAAGTATAGTATTTTCTATGAATCACCATAACACAGAGTTCTAGATAATCAGAAGGTACAAGATAAATACATGAAAAGACCACAAAAATTTTAAAGGATTTCAGAAGACATTGCTATAGGATGTCTATGCTTTATAAGCTTCACCCTATTTTGATGGTCACTCTGGGACTGTTTCCCAGTATTTTCTTTCATGGAGCTATGTCATTTTCTATTTCATCTTTCAGGCCTATGAAACAACAGCTTCCAGGATGAAGATTCCACTAATACACTAAGAGTTGAGGGAATTTCCTCCAAAGGTCTCTGAAATACCAGGGCCAAGCTGAATTGATTCACTGTGAAGCATGCATGCCTCATCTATTTCGTCAACTGCTTTTCCAGTAGCTGCCTCTTTAAAAGAAGTCACTTAAATCAAACCACACTGCTACTCACAGACAGACAAAAACATTTGCAGCTAATCCATCTCCTACTTTATTGCCCACCGCAATGAAGAACAGGTTGCAAAGCACAGTGTACAACAGGAGGCTCAGAGACAGCAGCCATCCATTTCCTCATGGTGTACAAGTTTGATCGTGTTTGCCTAATTATCCCATTAACCTGTACCTAAAGATCCAATTACTCCAGCTGTGGGTGGTTGAATAAAGGGCAATTGCAGCAGATACCAGGCAGGGGACATGTGTATTCCTCATCTGTAAAGTTTATAATTGCTGGTTCAGTGCTTCACCAAGAAATTCTTATGGCAGCAAAGATAGCAAAAGTTATTTTGAAAGAGTAGTTTCTAAATTGATAAATACTCATTTAAATTTCAAATGTTTATTACAAATTCCTCCTTTCAAGTTCCGTGTTGCTCCCATTGCTTTGCTGGATAGAATTTTAAAAATCAAGTCCACCGGTGTTATGGTTTTTGTCTAGTTGTCCTCCCAAAGCCTCATACAGCCATGGGGTGGTCTTCTAGAGTTTGTGATTAATTCATAATCCACTGGGATCTGAGAACTGCTAGGATTATGGGTGTGAGCGCTATACCCAGCCTGGGCCAGATAAGGAGGAGAAAGATTTCCTCTCTGTTGCCATGGTTGCGGCTACTCCTCTAATTTGCTCTCTTGCTCTTTGCTGCCTCCATGAAAAGTTGCTCTCTGCCATGTGCTAGTCTGCCTTGGAGCCAGCTGAGTATGGACTGAAACCACCAGTAGCTGTGTGTTAAATAAACACACTTTCCTTCCTTCATTTTGAGTGTTAGGTATTTGTCCCAGCAATGAGAGAAGAGTAAAAATGAGACAAATGGATTGGTTTCTTTCCTTCCAAGCATTCTTTCTCCAATTCAAAAAGGTGTCCTTAGACACAAGGTTCTAATCCAAGTTAGAGATGCATGCATCAGCCACATTTCTCCTTGAGTGTAATTAAGTGTGTGCAAGTTATTTACTGTAGTAAAATCTTCTTCTAAAACAAATAAAAAATTAGCCAGCATAAACATTTATTTATGGGGCTGGGGAGATGGCTCAGTGGAATAAGTGCTTCCCTGGCAAGCGCAAGGGCCTGA
>NDGM011235893.1:4331-17070 GCA_002564305.1 Octomys mimax | reverse complement strand
TCATACTTTTCTACTGGATGGTTAAGACCAAGGTAAAGCAGGACCTATACAACAAGAGTTGTAACTTTAACCACATTCTATTCCAGTTACCTTCAATTTTGAAATTCCCTTCAGCATTGTCATTCTTAAAATAGAAGGAAATCCATTGTTTGCTTGATTTATACATCTCACTACTGCCTTGGAGCTTTATACTTGCACACATCACAGCACTCTCTGGCCATGTTCTTTGAACTGTCTTAAAACAAATCAAACTCATTGACATTGTCAAAACAACAGAGCCATAGAAACCATCTTTAAAGTCCCTCCTCTCATCAACCTCTGCTGGCTCCACTGATGTCCCATTGCCTGTCTTTGCAGCTTTCCAAATACTTAAATCATAACTACTCTTTTCTACCTCTGCTGGCTCCACTGATGTCCCATTGCCTGCATTTGCAGCTTTCCAAATACTTAAATCATAACTACTCTTTTCTACCTCTGTCTGTTTTACCTCACTTTCTAGTATTGTACTTTGTCCTCCATCACTCCTGATTTGGCAAGAGCTAGAGAAACAATCTGACAAGTGAAAAGCAAGAATTCTATTTACTGGAAATGTGATGGGCAAGGTTGCTGGCCCTCTCCAAATTTTAACAGCATTGATTTTTTTTTGAGTGAAAAGTAATTATACTACTAAAATTTTCATTGAGGTATATTTGTATAGGTAATGTAGAATTTCAAAGATGCTTTTAGCCTTTTATTACAACACAATCATCACAAAAAATATAACACATCTAAAGCTTTAGGAGACCAGTGATCTCTTCTACAAATGGTATTCTGCCTGTTCAAATTGGAAAACCTATCCATCTTTTAATTGTTTCTCCCCAAAGTTGATCCTATTTATCTCTTTTGTAATTATTATTAGAAAATAAAGCAAAACAAAAAAAAAAAAAACATCAAATTAGGGCATTCATAGTGTTCTTCAAACTGCAAAAATTTGGCTGTGGAAATAGCTCAGCAGTCTAAGCGCCTGTGAGTTTAATCCCTGGTATCACATGCTGTGCCAGCCCTGGAGCTCCACATGCTTTGAGCCAACTTCTGAAGTCAGGCATGGTGGCCCAAGCCTGTATTCCCAGGGCTGGGAAGGCTGAGACAGGAAGATCATTACGAGTCTGAGCTGTATAGTGAGACCCTGTACCAAATAAATAAATAAATAAATAAATGTTTTAAAACATTTTTAAAAATGATAAAACTCTAGGTGGGTAGAATTGCAGTGGCCAGTTACTATGGGAAACACACATGTGTGTGAGCACACACACATACACACACAGACATGTGTATGCATATGTGTATGCTTCTCTCTTTCCTGTCACTTTCAGAAAACTAAAAAGCAAAACAAAAATCTGAATTGTTATTATGTTCATTTTTTAAATTATACATTAAGCTAAGAACTATAACTTTATTTTTCAAAGGAAATTAGATTTTGAAAGGTTAAATTAAATTTTCATGATTACATGTCCCTTCAGGGTAGAAAATGAGATAAACATTTTAATGTCTGCTTTTCTGTAAATGATACATTTTTCAAAACACACAAGCAAAGGATTGAAGGATATATTTAAAGATCTAAAAATTCTATCAAAGAGCCAAATGTAGTCATAAATGATCAGAATTACTGGAGCAGTCCTTGATAATACCATGAGGATAACACCTATCTATTTTTGTCATTACCTCACTAGATCAACAAATGATTATCAGAATATACTAAGCTTCATAGTTGAAAACCATAGGGAAACAGACCCTTCTTTTGTGGAACTTGATATTTTCTTCAAGAGGATGAAAAAATTAATCAAATTGTAAACCAGTACTGCTGGTGACTATTAATGAGTACTATCAAAGAAATGAATCAGAGTAAAAAAAAAAAAATTAGAGAATGACAATGGCTACCTTACTGTTTAGGTTAAATCTCTTAATTCTGGATTCTGGTAGTTTACAATTCAAAATATCACTTTGCCATGTTTCAAATTCATGTATAATTTTAGCATCAAGTAAGTCTTTTCTGATAGAAAGACATCTGGGCAGAGATATTGGCAAAACCAAATATAGCTAGAAAGTTTCCTATAGGAAGACTATATCAGGACTATAAAAAAAAATCCAAGGTCTTTAAGGGAGAGCATGACTTACTTTTCTGAGCTTGTCAAGTATGTAATGAAGAATGCACAACAGTCAGCAGGAAGGTGAGGTGACATTTGATTTATAATCAAAGCCAGAAGATTGATTATTTTAAATAAAAGGAAAGTAAGATTTATTATGAGAAACAAAGTAACTTAACCTATATTTCAACAAAACCACTTCGATTGCACTGATGGAAAAAAGAATGGGAAATTGCCAGCAGGTAGACCAGGTAGACACATATTAAAATGGCAGAAAACTTATGGAAACACAGGCCAGGATGTTAATAGTATTGCCAGTGAGGAGGTTAGAATCTGAAATTCCAAAGGAAAGGTGACAGTATCTTCGACCAATTCTATCTGTAGTTCAGTGAGAAATAGATAATCCAAAGATGACATCAAGTCTTTTGGATGAAATAGATAAAAGAAGATGTGTGTTATTTACAGAGATGAAGCAAGATTGTAAGAGAAGACTGCAGAATTTACTTCTACACAGACAAATTTATGAGGTTTAGCAAACATGCATGTTTATTGCGAGATTCTAGAATTCGCAAAAGCTGGTGGAAATGGAAGCATAAATTTGTATTTCTATGAAGACAGTATTTACAATGATAGACATTTGTACATTCTGGAATGGCTACATTTAATATGTGTTACATACTCTTTGTAATATGTGTCACATACCATTTAATATGTGTTACATACTTTTTGTGATGAGAATATTAAAATTTATCACTTTTAAAGTATTCATTATTGCTAATATCTTCCCCATATAAAACATCATGGCGTACACCATGAATATTTACATTTCTATGTTAGTTTTTAAAAAAGATTACACTATAATTAAAAGTAACCATTTATTTTCTGAAGGACCATATCCTGTTATTCTGCAGTAACTTACATTTCTTAGAATAAGACTGCTAGAAGATTGAGTACATCATTGCACTAAAAGCATTTTGTGTTTTCCTAAGCATGAATAAAGATTCAGAGAAACCATAAAAACCACAAAAATGGAATAAATTATGTAGGAAATAAGAAAAGACCTCGAAATTCTGAGACCCGAAATGATTCATTACTCTGAAGGCAGAGAAGATAGAGAAAAATTCATACAAATGGGAGTCAGAACAAGACAGCTGAGGAGAACTGAAGAGAGAATTCTGATGGTGCCAAAGGAGGAAATAAGAGAGGAGAAAAGCTAAAAGAGAAGTGGGGAGGGGTTGGAGAGAGGGCTCAGTGAAATAAGCGCTTCCCTGGCAAGTGCAAAGGCCTGAGTTCAATCCCCAGTACCACCAAAAGAAAAAAGAAAAAAAAAGAAGTAGGAAATATCACAAGAAGGGCAGATGCAAAGTTTCTGATAGGTTAAGTAAGAATATGATAGGTATATTAACATAGAACTAGCAGAGTACCAAATGAGCTATTAATAACACATTTCTTTGAATGGGAGGAGAATAAAGACCTTTAGAATTGGATTCCTATGAGAAAGGGAAAGACTAAGAAGAGGCTGTACTTATATGTAATTACTGAGGGAATAGTCTACAAATACACTAGAAAAATAATTCAGTCCTATACCTAAGGCAACAAGCTACCTCAGATCTGAGATAAAAAGTTATTTACTTCCGGGTTTCATATGTTACATTTTAAACTCTTCAAAAAATGCACCACTTAGTTTATTCCTAGTAAGCATATTTTTCTTAAGAACATTGAAAATGCCCATAGGGGGACAGATTTAAATGTTAGAAGTAGTGGTAGGCAAAGAACAGAACAGAACTATGAGTGGTAACAGTCTCAAGTCATAAATGCACTCAGAAATGCAACAAAATTATGTGATGTTCACCGGATGGCAGTCTGTACAGAACAAGAGATTCGATTGCTAGCAATGGGGCAGTTTGAGAATATATGTAGGCGACAGCAGGTATAAAGAAGTCTGAATCAGATCTAAGATACAAGAAAGTGAAAGATAATGTAAACTGTATTCACTGTCTTGCAAAGGGTTTTTATCTTACTTTTGATCAATCACAGTGTTAATCCAAAAGAATGAGATTTCTTATAGTGACAGAAAAAAGGTCATCTGGCTAAGAACACCCATTATGTGTTGTCCCATAGACTGGACAGCCATTAATTCCACCTTCACTGATGCTGACAGCAAGGTTTCAGAGCAGCCCAAGAACTACTGAAACACTTGCTATAATTAGTGTAGATATTTGAATTTGATTAAGATAATAAAGCCTATGGACAGGTCAAGCATTAATGACAAGAAATGTTGAGGTTGAGTGTAATTTTTACTTAATGAAGATTTGCTGGATTCTGGGAGATATTTGGGAATAGTTCCTGCTCGTTGCTACTGATGACTACCTGGATACTAATGAGAATTCACTGGGGCTGCAAATTCAGCTCCATGAGCATCATCAGTAGTCCTGGTGGGGGCCTTACTGATGTGACTGCTGGTCCCCCGGGGAACATTTTCCTTTATATAACTTACCCAAATAGCCACTCACAACACAGAACACACACCCTGGTTGTGTTTTTCTTTTTGAATAGCAAAAGCCTCACAGATCACACACTGCACTCTTCTGATGTCTCAAACAGCTGTGTAAAAAAGCTAAATGCCTACAATTACCTAGCCTGACACCCTCTGTGGCATAACATAGCTGGTAGGAGATGGAGGCAAATATATAATTATTCATTTTTCTGTTCTGGAAACGCTATTCCAGGAAATAATAGGTTGTACTTGCAGAAATCCTGGAAAACAGAACAATAAGCTTTGCTTAGTAAGACTTCAAATCACTACACTATTCTGATCTTTGCTTCTGTTTCCTTTTTCTCCTCAGGACTTTCCAATAAAGCATCTGTCAATAAATTTTTAGAATTTATTTTCTCTGCAACCCAGTCTCAGAAAATGAGACTTCTTAGTACATGCATTTAAATAATTCTTAGGATAAAAATCTCTTCGTTAAGGTCTGTTCAAGCTATATAAGAAATAAAAGCAAATCTTGAAGTTTTTCTTTGACAAAAATAAATCACACTGAGTGGTGAAGACTGTTCTTAAAAGTAAGTGTTGGAAATCCTTCAAGAGATAAGCTGACCTAAAAAAGTGTTGTTATGAAAATGAGATACTTAATCCTTCAAAGAAGAAAAAATACAAAACAGTAAAAGAATACGGCTATCTTATAATTTCCCTTCATTTCACATAAATTCAGACACCAAGTAAATATGTCAGTTGAACTAAGGCAGTCTGATCTGTTGCCTCAAATCATTCATTCATTCATTCATTCATTCATTCAAAACATATTTTAAATGACTGTTAAATGTCAAGAAGTGCTCGGAAAATACTAATAAAAAAGAAAAACATTAACTTTCTTGGAGCAATTTTCTAGAGTGAGGTTATGATAAAAGTACAATTAATAAGGGAAATAGAGCATTAACAAGTTATAAATTCTGTTAGAAGAAAAATGTATGTGAAGAAGGTAAAACATGAGTAGACATATTTTGCAATCAGCATGCAGTCCTGAGTAAAACATTAAGAGCTGAAGGTGTCTTAGTTACGTTTCTCTTGTTGATGAGATGAAATGCCTGACACCCAAAATTAAAATACCAAGGAATTATTTAACACATAGCTTGTAGAGCCTTCAGTCCACAATTAGCTGGTGCCAAGGTAGGGTCACGGATGGAAGAGGGGAAACAGCTTACTGTGGTAGAAGACAGGAAAAAGCAATGGTAGAGAAGGGGCAAGGCTCTCTCTGTCCCTTATATTAAATGCTGGCTACCCTCTGTAGGGCGGATGGAACACGCACTCCTAATCCCAGCATTGAACCATGGAAAAATACAAAGTTTAGATTCAGCTTCCTCCAAAAAGACCCCCACCCCAGACTTCATGAATCTTTGGGAGGGCATCTAGACGCAAACCACAACGGAATCTATTCTGAGTGACTGCTATTATGTTCACAAGAGAATAAGAGGTGTTACTGTATACACAGAACATATAAATAGAAACCTCAACCTCCAAAGTAAACATTTTCCACACATGTAACTCCAGCACTCTGGGAGTCGGATTTAGAGAATTTCAAATTTTAGCCCAGCTTGGGCAATTTAGCAAAACTCTGTCTTGAAGTAATAAAACAAAAAGGGTGAATGGGGAAGTAGCTCAGGGAAAAAATGATGGGTCACATAAATACTTAGAATGAATTGCATTAGTAACAAAAGAAGGGCAGATGGGTAGTTTATTTACTAGAAGAGGACCTAAGACAAGACACTTTTTCAAAAGTGAGTATATTGATAAAAAATTATAAGCAGAAACATTTCTTTTCAAAGAACTAATAGAAATGAATAACATAGTTAACTTATCCATCTATCATCTATGTTTGCTCTCCTCTTCCTTCTTTTCTGCTTTCTCATACCAGTTTCTCCCTCCTTAAAATTTCTTCCAAATTCCTGATATCTAGTGTACATTTTGGCTCCTATGTACTTATTCAGCTTCATACACTGGGGAGACAATACAATGTTTAAACATAAAAGACATATATTTTACTTATGAATATATTCTCATTTATTTACCTATAAAAGTCTCAAAATTATCCTTCTTTATAGCTGAGGAGTGCTCCATTGTATAAAAATACCACATCTGTTTACCCATTGGTCTGTTGATGGATGCTTGAGTTGGTTCCAGTATTTAACTATTGGGCTGCTATGTTGACAAATTGGGCTGCTATAAACATGGGTGCACATAAATAGCTGTAGCATGATGTTTTCAGTTCTTCTGAGAAAATATCCAAGAGGGGTATAGCTGGGTTGAATAAGGCCTCTAATTCCAGGTTTCTGAGGATTCTCCACATTGATTTCCAAAGAGTTTGTGCCAGTGTACACTCCCACCAATGGAGAATAGTTATACTTCCCACATAATTCCTCCAGCATTGTTTATTGGTTGATTTCTTCATAACTGCCATTCTTTTTGGAATGAGATGAAATCTCAGTGTTGTTTTAACTTACATTGCCAGCATGACAATGTATTTTAATTTTAATAAATTTTAATAAATGTATTAAAAATGTTGTACATTTTTTATACATTTATTTGCTATTTGTTTTCTTTACCTGAGAAACATGTATTCACTTAAATGCTTATTTTTACTTTGAATATTTATATTTGGAGGGTCTGATTTTTAAAAAATCTTTATATGTTCTAATATAAGCCCTTTTTCTGGGGTCTGTTGGCTAATATTTTTCCCACTCTGTGGGATGTCATTTACATTGTTGCTGATTAATTTTGCTGTGTAAAAGCTTTTTAATAAGATGAGATCTCAGTTGTTGATTCTTTGGAGTATTTCAAGTGAAGTTTTTTGTTTGTTTGCTTGTTTTGTTTTTGTATTTTAAGGAAGGGTCTACAAGGTGTTCAGGGTCTTACTACTAGATCAGACTTGTAGTAATCCTCCTGTTTGCAGCCTCCCAAGAGCTGAGATTAAAGGCGCACCCCACCATGCCCAGTCTTAAGTCTCAATAGTGGAGGTGGGGCGGGGACCGACATGGCAAGCTTGAGGTTGAGTCCCAGACCCCTGTGCCTGCTTGCAGGTGCTTTAGCTATTTGGCCAGGCCTGCAGTTTGGGTTTTGTTCATGAAGTCACTGCCTACACCTATGTCTTCAATTTCTACCTGTTTTTCTCTTTCAGTCTTTCTTTCCCTTTTTCTTTCCTTCCTTTCTTTCTTTGCAGGGTGGAACTCTTTGTGATCCTCCTGTTTTCTGCCTTCCTAGTGCTGGGATTACAGGGGTGCACCACCACGTCCAGACTTCATCGGAGGCTCAGCGCACCCAGGGGTGGGGCCGGTGCTGTATACGGTGCCAGGGATTGAACCCTGGCCCCTACACTTAAAGCCAGTGCTTAGTCAGCTGACTATCCTGCCAACCCTTAGTGTTTCAGTTTTAATATTTATACTTTGATCCATTTTGACTTTAGTATAGTGCATGGTGATAGACATGGGTCTAGTTTTAGTCTTTGGTTTATAGGCAGCCAGTTTTTTCAGCATCGTTGATTAGAGCGGCCACATTTCTTCCAGTGAACATGTTTGGCCCCTTTGTCAAAGATAAGGTGTTTGAGTGTGTTTGTAGTTGTGTCTTTATCTTCTAATCTGTCCCACTGGTTTTTAGGTCTAGTTTTTATTTGTTTGTTTTGTTTACTTTTGTTTTGTCAGTATCTTGCTGATTTTATCATAGTAGCTTTGTAGTATAATTTCCAGTCAGGAGTTGTGAGGCCTACTTACTTACCTTTGTTGCTCAGAATTGCTTTTGCTATTCTATTACTCTTCTGGTTCCAGATGAATTTTAGGGCTCTTCTTCTCTAGATCTGTGAGGTATGCTAAAGATATTTTGATGAGAATTGCATTGAATATGCACAACAATTTTTGGAGTATGGATTTCCACAAAGTGGGCTCTTTCTATCCATGAGTAATGAATATCTTTCTAGTTTCCAAAATCCTCTTAATCTTCTTTTCCAGAGTCCAGTTATTTTCAATGTATAGAACTTTTGATTACTTTGTTAAATTGATCCTAAGTATTTTGTTGATTTGGATGCTACTATAAAGAGTGTATTTTGCCTAATTTCTCTTTCAGTGAGTTTGTTTTTTGTATACTGGAATGTTAAGGATTTCTCAGTAATGACTTTGTGTTTTGCTATGTTATTGAGTTTGCCTCCTATAAAATCTAGAAGTCTTAACAGTTTTTTGGATCTTCTATGTAAAATATGTCAATTGTGAATAATGATAATTTAATTTCTTCCTTTCCAATCCTTATTCCTTTTATTTTTCACTCTTGTATAATTCTTCTGATTAATGTTTCCTAAACTATATTGGATAAGAGTGGTTGTAGCAAACATCATTAACTGATTCCTGAATTGAAAGTGAAAGCTTGCAGTTTTTGTCCATTTAGTATATTAGCTGTTCGTTTCTCATAGATGGCCTTTTATCAGCCTCCCTAGTGCTGGGATTATAAGTGTGTGCCACCATACCCTGACTAGGTCCTAGGCTCAGTGTGCCTCAGACCATCAGTTCAAATTTTATGTAGGTTTTTTTCACAAATGAGTGCTGAACTTTATCAAAAGTTTTTCCTGCAATTGTTGAGATATGATGTGATTTTTTTCCTTTGGCTCTGTCAATATTGTACAGTATGATAATAGATTTGTATATGTTGATCCATCTCTACATCCCTGGGATGAATCCCATTTTGTTGTGGTGTATACTCTTCTTGGCGCTTTGCTTCATCCTGTTTGCTAGGATCTGACTGAGATTTTTGCATCTATGTTCAACAGGAAGATTGGACTGTAGTGCTTCTTGGTTGGGTGTTTCTTTGGATTTGCTATAAGGGCAATACTTGCCTCCAAGAATACATTAGGGAATATTGCTTCCCTTTCAATTTTATTAAGAATTTAAGGAGTATTAACACTAAATCTTTAAATTTCTTACAGAATTCAATTGTGAATCCATCAAGACCTGGGATTTTCTTTCTTGCTAAGATTTTATTACATTTTTAATCTCATTAACTGATAATAGGTTATTTAGAAATTTTTATATTTTCTTTCAAGATAGCTCAGCAGAATGAGCATCTGCTTAGGCAAGTGCAGGGACTAGGGTTAGATCAGTAGTAAAGCATGCTTGCTGGCCCCACCTGTGGACATGCTGATCCTGGGGTCAAGTCAGGGAGTGACGGTAAATGCCTGTAATGCCAGTGCTGGGGTGGCTGAGTCTGGGCTGCATAGTGAGACCCTGAACCAAATATATAAATAAAAAAGAAAGAATTTTTATATCTTCTTGATACAGATTTGTTAATTTATACGCATCTGAAAACGTGTCCATTTCTCCTGTGTCTTCCAGCCTGTATTTTGTACTATGACCAACTGGTATGCAGCTAAAGTAAGTACTGCACTAACCATTGTTAGTTGCCTTCTATCTTGGTTTGAAATTTTATATCATTGTTTTTTGTGAGGCTTTCTTTCGCTTTAAAAGACATGTTCTGTTTATTTTTTAAAAAAGTAAGTATAGGTCATAGTAGATGAGTAAATATAGTGTTTCAGGGCCATTGCAAACCAAGGCAGGCCACAAGTAAATCAGATATCTTACAACTATTCCTCTGTGCAATCATTTTCCCTAAGTGTGGGCATCAGTTGCAATTTCCCTTTAGCTGATAGAATGAAGCAAACATGATAGGATGTCTCTTTCCTAATTTCTTGATGTAAGTTATAAACTACTTTGCTAATTTTTAATTCTCTCTTGCTGTCTTTGTTGGCATAAGGCACTATAAAGAGGACCAATTATAAAAAGTGAAGATGGCCTTCTACTGATAACCAGCAAGGCGGTAGGGCCCTCAGTCTTCTAAACTCAAATAACTGAGAGCTTTCTACACCTATGTAAACTCGGTATTTCATTCCTTCTCAAGAAAACCTCAGATGCCTCCTTACTGGGCTGTATCCTTATCAACTCGCGAGACAAGTGCTCTGATTCCTGCTTTATACAGCTGAGAACAAACACATATTTGTTATTTTACTTTAAAATGTACATGGTAATTAGTTATACAACAAACACAAAGTCTTTGAGTGTTGTTTTCTAATTTATGCTATTATTTTATTGAACATAAAGGTCATCAGCTGAAAATAAGCAGAGCAAAGGTTAGAATGATGCCTAGAGGGAAAAAGAGATATGAATGACTCCTTGGGGCTGTATGAGAGGGAACACACTGAGAATGCACCGTGACCTCCCGGCAACATAAAGCGTTCACTGCACAGTGTTGATCAGTCTTTTTAAGGAAGGGAGCACCCTCTGAGTCAATAATGCTAAGCAAAAGAAATCAGACATGATATGTTAAATATGTTAAATAATATGTTAAATATGTTAAATATCACATCATTTCTTTTACAAGGAATATAACAATTAAAGACCAGAATAAAATGCATCAGGAAAATAAAGACTCCTGACCATTGCTCTGAATCTGAAAACACTCACTTCGATTGTCATTTTTCATTCCAACTTCATTTTATGATGCTCACATTGAGATTTGGAGTGGTGAGCCAGGAATATATTAGGTAGGGTTCTGAGAGTGCAAGGCAAGACACTGAGATTGCTTTTAATTAATAACAAAGCCTAGGTATTGGTCATGGATATGAGGAACTGAGAGGTGTAGAAAAGAGCAATTGGAGGATCTGACAGGCAGTGTTTTGAGGATATTCTCTACATGGATTTTAAAGTAGCTTAAAATAAAGCAAATTATAGTAAATGGTAAAAATAACTCAGAAAATAAAAACAATTCAGGGTTAGTAGATGACAGAAATAAATGAGAGATGAAGGATGAGATTATCACTTAGGATTCAAAACTGGAGATGAGGAAGAATTATCTGAGAGGACAGCACAGACTGAAGAAGATAACTTGCCTCTCTAGGTTCAATTATGTGAAAATTAGGGAAGAAAAGATACCTAATACTTTCGGGAACTGTAGAGTACGCAATGTCCTTTGAGGAGATTAAGATGTTTGAATTCATCTAAAATGTGAAAGGATGGGGAAACCATAGGAGAGTATCTAAGATACAGCAGATGCTGCTTCTTGATGTAAACTGCATTTCAGAGTTCCGTCAACATCATTCAGCCAAGGAATAACTTATTTGTTTATTTGTCTTATTTATTTATTTATTTTTGAATTTGATATGTGTGTGTGCGTGTGCGTGTGTGTGTGTGTGCTCACGTGCGCGTGCTGGGTCGCACTATGCAGCTCGAACTCGTAGTGGTCCTGCTGTTTTCAGCCTCCCTAGGACTGAGATTACAGGTGCATGCCATGACGCTGTGACTCAGTTACAGACTCCATGTGCCCGGGGCAAGGGACAATCGCCATGCGATACCAAGGATTGAACCTTGGTCCCTGTACTTGCCTAAGCAAGCACTTAGTCTGCTGCGCTACCTTGCCCACCTTGTCTTAGTAATTTATATCTAGGAAAAAAGAATTTACATCTAGGTTATCAGAAATATGGAGCAAGGTTAAATCTGATTGGTAGTAAAGTAATTACTAATGTGATGTTTTAAAAATTCCTAGTCATATCTATGTTTTGAGCAGCATCCTTGCTTTTGCTGCGTTCAGATATGATTGATGGGGTTGTCCAGCTTTTGTCTTCATCAATCATCTCAGAGTATTCTTGTCGGATGTTCCTATGAAATGAGTGTTCAGCAGAACATTATGCCTTATTTGTGAGCTAAGGTACATTTCTTATCTATCAGTGAGAGCATTGCTCTCTACAATCTATGAAAATAGGGTTTTTAAAATGGCAAGCATAAGCATACCACAGTTTATCGTATGGTTATAATCTTGCAGAACTTGGAGAATAAAAGCTGAGGAATAAGGTCAAAGTCTAAAGATTATTGAGATAATTGTTCTGAATATAAATAATTAGAATGATTATGCAATGTTGTAGCAATTCATCTAAGAAAATATTTTAAGTCTTATTTTCATAAAATTGAAAACAATACCCATGGTTTAATAGCTATATTGCTCTATTTTTTTTAATTTTATTTATTTATGTGTGTGTGTGTGTGTGTGTGTGTGTGTGTGTTTGTGTGTGTGTGTGGTCAGCTCAGCCCAC